>PVKS010002504.1:0-117247 GCA_004027875.1 Aplodontia rufa
GACTGTGTCCTAGTGTCTTTGGGGTCTTCTCCTACTGTTCATGGCTTGGCATGTAGCAGATACTCCAAACTCTTGGGTGTGAATTAATGGAAAGGACAAACTCATTCAAAGGACAAATGAATCATGAGCTTTAAATAGTTCTGACTTTAAAAATAAGGCAAGAAAAAGTATCATTTCATGCCAGGCTTATCTTTAAAGTGTGTGTGCGCATGTGTGTGTGCATGTGTGTGTTTAACTATACCTTACTGGCCTTCTTATAGAATTATTTTTCCCACATTGAGCAAGAGGCTGTTCCTTCCTTCTGCTCCCTGATCAACTCTGGGAAATCTGAGGTCCCAGGTGTGTTCAGGGGGCTCCTGCCTCCTCCTGCTCTGCCAGTGGAGCCATCTCAGCTGCGAATCGAGTCGCATGCTCCTGGATGGCAGAACTCCCCTGGCGACTGCAGTGAGTGTGTCACACTTGACTCTGGTGGCTGTGACACATGCCTGGTGGTTCTGCAGAGGCGAGCCTGGGCTCTGGGAAGCTGATGTCCAAGCTGGCACTTTCTTTGTCCATGCCGGTGCTGCAGCTTCAGCACCCAGGAGGGGTGGGGGGAGATGCACACAGACCTTGGGAACTGTTGAGCAGGTGCTAGAAACTGCAGTCACAGGATGACCAGTGCGTCATCAGAGCCTAATGAAGTTACTCCCAGACAGCTCAGCGCTTCAGCCTCCCTCAGTGGAGCTACACAAATCCAATTCTGGAAAGTGACTTTCTGTGCCTTCTTAACGGTAAGACCCGCTGAATTTGCCGACCTGTTCCCTGGCCCTGGGAGAGGGGCAAGCCTTTGCTCAACTTTTCTGTATTTTAGAAACAGGAGGTCTGCTGTGGGGCATGGTTTAAGCAACTTCGTGCCCAGAATGGCATCCTAACAGCTGTGGAATTGGTAGTAAACTGTGGGTTTGAAAGGATTTGATTGGTAAGGAGCTGGTGCTCCCTTCTCAAGGAGCAAGGAGACTTATTTCACAGCTCAGATCCTCAGCAACTTCGTCTGCACGCTGAGCCTAGTAGTGGTTAGGAACCACCGCCCCATGATGAGGTGGAAGAAAAGATTAGGCATGGGGCTGGAGCAGTTGCTCAGTGGTTAGAGCGCTTGCCTGGCATGTGCAAGGGCCTGAGTTTGAACCCCAGCACCATGTACACAACTGGGTATCAGAGAAACCAGAACTAGATGAAAAGTAAACAAACATTGATTCTTTCTCTTTCTCACTCTTTCCCTCTCTCTAAAAAAAAATTAAAATTAAAAAATAAAAAAGAGAATAGGTGTGAAGTCGGCAGCACAGGGCTTCCCATGGGGTGGTCCCCTTCACACTCGAATCCTTATCCCACTTGACGGTGTTAGGGGTGAGGTTGTAGACTGTTCCATGGCTGTGTCCAGGGGTCTCTCCTGGACTTGTGAAGTAATGGGCAGCTGTTGCTGCAGCTGGTGTGCCTGTTGGCTTCGTATTACTGTAATGAAATGCACGAGGCAGGCTGCTGTGATGTGACAGAAGGTTTATTCAGCTCACGGCTCTGTGGGTTCAGAGGTGTGGCACTTGCTTGGACACAGTTCTGGTGAGGGTCCTATGGCAATTGGTGACAGCCATGACAGGAGCGTGTGTTAGAGCCAGAAGTCACAGCCTGAGCCAGGAAGCAGAGAGGTTGAGTGGGGCCAGGCTCAGGACTTGGTGATGATTCCAGAGAAAGTTGCCAGGGAGCCCCAGGCAACCCCAGTGACCTAAAGCCCTCCCCCTCGGCCTTTCCCAGCAGTCCCATGTCCTTCCAGTAGTGCTACCGGGTGGACAAGCCTTCACCCACCAGTGCCCCGGGGATACTCACACCAGGGCTCTGGACTGTGAAGGGAGCTGAAGCAGGGCTGGAAGGGGAAACCCCTCCACAGGTGTCCTCTGGGACAGTTGTTGAGGGACTAAGGCTGCCCACAGAAAAGCCCTGTTGGAAGCACTGCTAGTGAAATAGGCTCCCGCCAAGTCCCAGGTGCATGCCATCCCCGCCTAGGGCACTGACCTCTTAAATGACTCAAAGGGGCCTCTTCTGTGAAGTGGTCCTTCAAAATCAGAACCCATTTTTGTGGATTTCTGCTGCATTCATATAGTGGTCCATCTGAGCATTTATCATTAAGTACTATTTGTATTTCATTACACAAAGAAATCGTGCAGCTTCCTATGGAGGAAGGATTGCTGGAATGTGTCAACAGAGTCATGAAGGAAACTGAGGTCTGGAGGCAGAAGCTCTGTTGTGTCCCCAGGGGTTAAACTCAGGGACCCTGCTCTGAGTCTGAAATTGTGCGAGTGTCTTCTGCTTAGAGGACATGTGACTTGCCCATTTCTGGAGTTGGCTTTTTCTAAAATAATCTTGCTTTCTTTTTACTACCAGAAGAGAAAACCTCAGACACTGTTTCTTTAAAAATAGGAATTAATGAGATAGCCAAACTTCCCGAAGCATTTTCATGTATATAATTTCACTCTTTTAAACAGCCTGGAAAGTGGGGAAGACAGATGGCTTCGTTTTACAGATGGAGGTGGGGGATGGAGCAAAGGCTGGAAACTGAGCAGAAGATGCTGGCGGAGCCAGGACTCGGCCTCGTCCGGTCCGACTCGCTTGCCCGGGATGGTTTTCCTCCTGATGTTTCCACGGCCGTATTTGCTCCCAGTGCATTCAACAAACTGCCGTTGGCATCCACAGCGTCTCAGGTTATGTGGGAGGCCCTGGGCGCATCCCAGAGACAGCAAGGACAGTTCCCATCTCATAGACTTTGTCTCCTGGTAGAGATGAGCACGAGAGACTGACAAAAGAAATCGCAGTATAACGTGACAAGCGGCAGCCTTTACAGAGTGCCATGGGTACACAGAGGGTGGAGTGACTAATTCCGTGGCAGGGGCGGGAGATGAGCAGAAAAAGTTACAGAGAGGAGGTGACATTTAAATTGCAACTTGCTGTCTGGCCTGGGAGTCTGGGCTCCCATGTTTGGCAGACCTTGAAAGAACCCTAGACGTTACCTGCTCTCACCGTAGACTTTGACAGATTCTTATCTACCCCGAGCTTCTGTTTCTTCTGCTGGAAAGTGGGGATCAGCATAAGCCACCTGCGACAGAGTTTGGTGAATACTGAGATGAAGGAAGCACAGCTCACTGTAACTGAGGAGTTGAGCTGTTACCGTCACAATCAGGAGTAGTGTTGCTGCCTTTCTTTTATCCCCCCGCCCCATGAAAACTGTTTCCTGTGGACAGGAGGTGAGGGAACAGTGTCCCACGTACAGGGAACAGTCTCTGCTCTGTGATAGCCTCTCATGTTTTGGAGAGAGGCGATGAGATGGAGATCGGAAAAGTGAACCAGCAGGAAGTGGGGCCTAAGTGCTGGGTCGAGCAGTTTGCTAAGGAGTCTTGGTCGCTGGAAAGGAGGTTTGTGCTCTAGGATGCTGGAAAGTGCCACAGGAGTCATGAAAGCCAGCAAATGGCCCAACATCTGTCTTAGGGAGATCCAGAAGGCTGGATGGAGAGGGCAGGAAAAGAGGGCGCGGAAGAGGACTTTGAAGCTCCAGCAGGGGTCTGCGTGGAAGAGACGGAGGCTCAGAGTGGCGAAGCTTGCAATTGAGCTTTATAAAGACTTCCTGGGCTTTGGAAGCTCCATGGTGAGCACCGCGTATAACATACAGGGAGGCGTGGAGGAGATGGAGAGCCACAGCTCCAGGAAAATAAACGCAAGGTTAGCCTTCAGTGGGGTCCAGAGGAGGCTGGGGTGACATACAGGTGGGGTGCATCAGAAAGGAACACCTGGGGGCAGCCCCCACAGGACTCAAGCTCTCTAATGCCAGGGCTGTGTCTTTAGTCTTCTCTCCGTGTCCTTGGCATCTGGCCTGGCATGGAGAAGGGGCTCCATGACCATGGTCCGAGGTACATCCATCGAGTGTCCCATCCAGGCCCTTGGGTTTGCAGATGTTGCTGTTTAGAATTATTTTGGTTTTGCTCTCTTTGATCCCTAATTCTCAACTACTGAAAGTACATTGTTTTCTATTTGAAAAAGAAAACATAAAAATAATGAAAAAACAACAAATAACTTCTGGTCCCTTCCATCGCCGGGCTGTGCTTTCCGTCTGCAGCGCGGGCTCAGTTTCTTGGTGGGCTCAGTAGAGCCCTGAACGGCGCCGAAGCTCAGCAATTAGGGTGACTCAGCCCGCTTAGCTCACGAGAAGGCATGGCCAGTTGTCACGGCATTGTGTGAGCTACCTGGGAAACGAGCTGAGGCGCAGAGTGGAGGTCACCGTGCCTGGCTGGCAATCTGGAAAAAACGCACATTGAGGTTTTGTCAGGAAAGAAATTATGGGTTTCATTTGAGTGAAGTTTAATATATTTATGGATCCTGAGAACTGGCGAAAGCCACTCATTATAATAAAGCCTTTATTTGCTTTGGAGCCAATAATCCTTTGGTGTGACTTCATTGTCTTTTCATTTTAGTCGTGGTTGAAGCCAAGGCAAAAAGCTTTGCCCAAAATGCTCGTTCAGATAGACAGACCCCATCATGTCCTTTCACACTGCACTTGGTCTGAAATGCACTGGGTCACACAAAGTAAATGCTGGCATTTTACTAGAAACATTACAGCGAAAACAGGTAGCCATCTGCTTTAATTTCAAAACTCATTTTCTTTCTCATATAGTAAGGCTACTGGTGAAATGATAAAATGTGCAAAACCCATTGGGATTTAATTATGATGGCAATTTATTCTGAAACAAGTCAAGCTAGGCTGTCAATATGCAGAGTGAAGGTGCAGGGAGAAGACTGGCATCTGCGTGTTCCTGAGTCCTGAAAGCCATGTGGGCCACTGTGGCCTTAGAAGCTTTGGGCACAGCACGCATGAAGACCCTAACCCAAGAGGCTCAGATGTAGACTGTGCACCATCTCCGTGGGCGTGCTTCTGGGTGGGAAGACTGGCAGCGATTTCTTACTGTCTTCCCCAGCTCCATCCAGTTGACTCATTAATTTATATTCCTGCAACAAATGCTCGAATCCCATCACGGTGAGAGCGTGGAATGCAAAGATGGGCCACGCTGCACAGGCTTCCTGCCTTGGGAGGAGTGCAGGTCGGCCAGGGAGAAACATAGACAACAAAGAACAGCACCTATTCATACCAGACAGCTGTGCCAAGGACATCGAGGGCAAGGTCCCTGCTCCCAGGTGAACAACTAAGGTCCTTATTGAGATCTGGGCAGTGGTGGGCTGGAGTCACCTGTGCCATTACCCAAGAAGCCCCATTGGAGCTGGACACTGGGCTGGGAGGGGTGTGGTGGAGAATGCCCCGAGCAGGAAGAAGAGTGGCCACAGGTCCTTTAGGGGTTGTTAGTATAGTGGGTCCCAGGAACCTAAGGAGGCTCAACAGACCCGATGGCAGACAGGGAAAGGGCCCGGGAACTTCCTGGAGAGGCGGGGTGGGTCCTGCACAGCCTCTGATCCATGGCTTCACTCCCTAAATTTACCAAGAAGCCATTGGGTGGTTTCAAGCCAGCCTGGGACATAGTTCAGATCTAAATTTCACAGTGGTGCTTTAGCTGCTGCTGGGGGAACCTCCTGGAGGGGAAACGGTGTGAAAGTGGAGACCCATCTGGAGGTCCCTGTGGAGGCCAGTGGAGACACAATGGGGTTTGGAACAGCGTCCGCATCCATGCGCGGTGTGCTGGAACAGATGTAGGGCAGGATGGCGCAGTTCACGGAATTTAGTTTGCTGGTTGCTGAAGAGCAGAGTTTGGTAGCTGAATGTCTTGCACCACATCAGTCCACGCTGGGTTTGCATGTGTGAGCCAGACTTTTCCTGATCACTGGGCATAGTGATCACAAGACATCTTTGTGGATTGGAAGTTAAAAATGAAATACGTTTTCAGCAGATAGGAAGTAACTTTGAGCTGAGTGGAATTGAGCTCAGCTTGTGAAGATGAGGACGGCATCCAGTGGGTCCTGGTGTGACCTGGCACCTCACACATCCCACCTCCCCACCCCAGTGTTGCTCCCAACCCTTCCTTCCCTGTGTGACCATGACAAAGGCCCTGCCTTAATTTACTTGCCTCTTCTTCAGATGGAAGGGACCTGGCTCTTGAGTTCTCTTTCACTTCTGGAACGTTTGATTCCATGTCCCAAGAATCCCTCTGACCCCAGACTGCTATGTGGCATCCTATGTGCCCCAGAGTTCTTCTGAGTCACTGAGTCCTTGGTTACTCCCCGTGCATTGTCTTGGCTTCTGTTGGTTCTAATAAGACCAGGAACAATTTGCCCCTCACCCTGAGAAAGCAGTAAACCCCTGCCTGACACCAACTGCAGCCTCCTGGAGCCATCTGCCCTCCCCTCTCCCAATTTTCTCCCATCAACAAATGAAGGAACGAGTACTCTTTACTGAGCCCTTGATTATGCTCAGAACTTGCCCTCAGCTAACTCCAGGGACACCTTGTCAGGTAGGGATTCCTTTTTATAAAAGAAGAGTCAGAGGCTCACAAAGGTTAAGCCATCACCCAGGTCACCTGGCAAAGAAGGTAGCAGAATGCTACCAGACTCAAGATTTCCGATTCCATGGCCAGTCAAGGTTTGGTTTTTGTTTTTGATTCCCACCCCCCCCCCAAAATGGTATTTCCTGAAGGGGGAGATGTGTGTCTCCCAGCGCCCACACATTGGATTCAGGTGGTTATGAACAGGGCAGGAAACATTGGCTTACACTGTGTGAAAGTTGTTCTTTCAGTTCCCTCTCATACATCCTGATTAGTCAAGTAGAAAATGGGTTGGTGTTAATGTGCCTTTAGCACACGCTGAATTATGGCAAATAACCCCTTTCACAAAGACAGCTGGTCTAGGACTCAGCACCCCCAGCCTTCAAAAGTGTAAAACACTCTTGAATTTAATAAAGGTAGTTGGAAGATGATCCTGCATTTCCTTGTATTGGTGACACAAAGGAACCTTTGAAGGAAACGAATTAAGCAGGAGGTAAAGGGAAGCATGGAGTCCATCACAGGCAGGTTGTGCACAGCAGTCCTGAATCTGAGTGTGTACGTGAAGCTCAGATGTCTGCCTTGGCCTGTTGCCTTGCTCCTAGGCATGTGGGGCTCCGTGGGACCATCGTGACATTAAGCTCTAAGTCCGCTCTGTGTTGATCCCTGAGAAATGAACTAAAGCAATTATAACAAAAGTCATACTTGCCCTCGGGACCATTGAGGCTTTGGGCTTCCGTTTAATTCTATAACCCAAATCAACCCAACCTAATAATGCAGTCTTACAACCTAGGAAAAATATGTACGTTTATTGCAAAAGATAATATCCCATTTAAAACGGTTTAGAAATTTACAAAACCTTACATTAATTAGTACATGGTCTTTAAGAAGGTGCTCTGGATGGGAGCGGGTACTGAGGTCCAAGGGCAGGGAGCACACATTGTTTGACTACAGAGAATGCAGCTACATAAATCCTGCGAGTTAAGTCGATGGATCAGTCTTTTCCCCTTTGATTTCATAAAAGTGATTTTTGCTAAGTTAATCTTTCTTCACAAAACCATATGGCCTTAAGTAGCGCCTTTCTGTACAATATCATGGTAGATGTCACATAATACTTTACAAAGGAGCCGCAGTTTGCACATGAACAGATGAAAGTAGAGTGTTGGTATATGTGTGTACGGGTGGATTTTTAAGCAGAGACAATCCTTTTTGTTCAGCAGGAAGGTGTTTATCAAATCCTTTTTCCTCATAATAATTTTGAGTGTTCGGTTTTCAGAAGGGACCTCTGTCTCATCCTCAGGTTGGTGGCCCAAGCAATGCGGTGTTGTGCTTTGGTGTAGAATCATTAGAGCCTCGGTTGGTTTTTACTTCTAGAAACGTCCACATGGTCCAGGTTTGATTTCATCTAATTCGGGTTTATGTGAGGACCCCGGCTTGATGCCTTTGTGACTCTGCAAGTGTCTTAATTTTGCTCGAGCTGCCCCAGACCATTGCTTCGTCCTTCCAGGGTCACTGGGGCAAATGCACCCACCCAGCTGAGTGGCTCTGATCATTTAAAGTTGGAGGACGCACAGCTATTTCAGGGCAGGTAGAGCAGGTATCCTCATCCTTCAAGAATGGACAAACAGGCCCTGAAAAGTTAAGCAACTTGCCCACGGTTAACAGAATAGACTGCTCCTTTGCCCGGGTCTCTTAATTCTGGGAGCAGGGTTATTTTCATCCCAGCATGATGCCCAAGAATATAAATTCATTTGAAATTAGCATAAGCAAACCAAATTAAGATGGAAAAACTACTACAAGGGAAAATTGCATGAGAGATCCCAAATGATTTTGCTCTATTGGATTATCCTCTGTGCTGTTCTTTTCCATTGCTGGGGCCCACTGAGAGTTGACTGCGTGGTACAGACAGAGAGATCTGTGGCTTTTAGCCAGTGGTAGCATGTCTTATTGAAATGTGGTTTCTTAAGTATGACAAGTGCATTTATCTTAATTCTAACTTGACGTTATGTATTCTGGTCTCATTTTGTGGGTTTAAACATTACACTAGAAGCCGAACAAGAGCATCTTGAATGACATTCAAAGACTTAAATGGTGCAAGCCGAGATTCCTTGCCAGATTTCCCTCTCACTCTTCCTGAAATAGCTTTGCACTGCAGCTCTGTGAGAGGGGAAGGTGAAACTGTGGGGCGTTTTGCTCAATTAAATTAGTCTTGATTTGCGGTGGGGTACACACATCCCACGTGCGCATGGGGTGCTGCGCTCCACCAAGGCTCTCACTGAGACGCTAGGTCCTCGGCAATGGGAGCCGTGAAGCACCTTCCTCATTTAAGGCTCAGTTACCTTTAGGACTCATTTCTGGCAGCAGCAGTCCAACCGTAAGCGAGGAATTTACTGTGGAGGAATCTGAGCCTTGCCCTCCTACCCTTCGTCCTCAAGAATATGTAGCAGTTACTTATTTTACTTTGGGGCTTGGCACTGTTTGACTGGACCCCCCACATAGGGGGGGTCTTGTCAAAAGAATGAGCCAGACCTTGAAGAACTCAGACTTTGGTAAGGAAAGGTCTTGAATGCTGGAATGGAGAAATATATATCCTCATCCCTAGTCGTCCTGTCTCCTCAATCAGGTGACTGTTGCCTGGTCACCAGGAAGGGAGAATGTGTGGACTAATGTGTATTTTCCTATCTATGAGGCTGGCACAGGGATGAATGGATGAGAAAGTGTGGTGTCTTAGGTTCAGTTTCTTTGTATCACTGATAAGATGGAACTGACAGGTTACTGAGTCTCGTGCCCTCTACTGTTGCAGGAGAACTAATTGGGACTCTCAGAGGTCAAACACCTACCGATCCTCCCCATTTTCCAGGCAGCCTGAGCCCCCAGACTGCGATGGTTTAAGAGATACAGCTTCAGTAATGCTCTTTGAATTCCAGTCACCCAGGAGTCACACTAACAAGTCTCAATACCCCCGGGGTGACCTTGCTCTGCTAGACTGAAGGCCCACACAGCAGGAGCCAGTGCTCCCTGGTTTGGGATGGAGGGGCTAATTAAAAATGCAAAGGGCCCCAACCCACCAGGTGATCTTGCATTTCTGTGTCCTGCCAGCTTCTGCCATGCCCACTGATAGCTAGGAAACTCCTGGTCTACTCATCTGATTTTTTTCCCCCAGGATATCTGCATGTAACCCTCCTCTGGCTTCCTGCTCTGCACAACCTTTCTTTCTTTCTTTTCCTTCTGGGCTCATGAGCCCAGGATGGGGTGAGTGCTCAGCATCTTGGAGGTGTGGAGAATTGCTGTGGGGGTTTTGCTCCTGATGGGACTCTGGACATAATAGACAGGGATGAGATCTGGCCTCATGTGACAGGGAGCTTGGCAAGTGGTCACACCAGAGTCGGTGAAGTGCACTCAGGTCAGGTTGATGATCAGGTCTCCAGCGGTGGCCACACAGCTCCAGGCTCTCCTGTTTCGCAGGTCCAGGGCTCCCAGTAGGGTCTTTGCAAAGAAGCCCAGGAGGTCTTGCAGCCACACTGGGCTCAGGCAGGAGGGCAGGAGCTCAGAGGTGCCCTCTAGAGCTCAGATCCACCAGAAGCACTTCCTCTTCACCTTCTTGGTCTTCCGCCTCAGATCCTGTTTCTCAGGAGCCGGGGGTTCTGCTGGGGACTTTGGTGGGGATGATGTCTCCTCAACTGGTTCCACTTCCTCCAGACTCTGTAGAACTTCATGGAACCTTCCTTCCTGCTGCCGAAAGTCATACTCTACACTGAAAAACAGGAAGGGAAGAAAGCAAATTCAAATCAAAACACGCTGAGTTTGCATCACCAGAGTCCAACTGGGTGGAAGAGCATAGGCTTGGGATCAAGTGCCTGGTCCTTAGGGATCCAGTGACTGACTGTGTGGCTTTGGGAAGGTTATGCCACCTCTCGGAACCTCTCATTCTTCATCAATTGATCTGACACCTGTAGCGTGTCCCTCCCAGGGATGTTCCTAAGTGTAAATGACATGTGTAGTGTCGCAGCCTGTGTTCTAGATGGAACATGCTCCTGATGGCTAACGTTAGTTGTTTTGTACAATTATGCACAAAACTGCCTCATTATAAAAGATTTTAATAATACAAGGAATAGTCATTAGAACTGAGCTGTTTCCCTGTTTGTGAAACGGAGGTAGCAATGGCACATTCTGTGGAATTAACACGTGCAAGGCGCGATGATAAGGTGCCCAGCACAGGGCTGGGCGTGTGGTAAGCCTTCCTGTGCCTTATCATCCTGTGCTCTCATTATCATCACCAGTGCTCCTGGGCCACCTTCCTTGCTCTTGAATGGCTTCTGAACTCAGTAAGGTACCTTGGACAGCTACACACATGAGACCACCTCACAGTATTGCTCTGTTCAGAGAGGTCTGAACATTCCTTTAGTGATGGCCATTTCCTAATCTCCTTTCTTTTCTGTTTCGTTTGTGCATTTCAGAGTCACTAATGCACAGACTTGGTTGTACTATGTGGATGACCACATAGGTCTGTGAGGTGGAGGTGCAGCTGTGGGGACCAGGTTCCAGCTAGCGGGGAGTCTGGTAGCAGCTCCAGCCTCTCTGGAGTGGGCATGGTGTCCCTGGAGCTCTGTGTACCTGGGATGCAGGCGAGCTGTCCTCAGGGGACTCATGGCCTCCCAGGGGCTCTGTTCTGCCTCCCCAGAACCCAGAGAATCTGAGAGATAGAAGGGACCCTGTTAGGTGTGCCAGCAGGTGGGTGGGAGCTCCCTCTGCCCTCAGCAATTCTCCCTGGATCCTAGGAGTGACTGATGCAGGAGTGCTGAGTGCTGAGTGCTGGGCGCTGGAGGAAGGCTTAAGCTCAAGTGTGTTACCTGCGTTCACATCAGGGCTCTCAGAAGGTCCAAGCGTGAGCAGCCTGCATGGGGGGTGGCGTGGAAGCAGGGGAAGAAGGGGTTGTGAAGGCAGGAGGAAAATGGCAACCACATGGAAGACAAAAGACCCCACAGGGCTTCGGGCTGAGGCATGACAGGCGAGAGCCTTCATCTACAAGGGGCCAGACAGCAGCCCTCCTGAAAGGTTCACCTGACCTCGCTGACCATCCTCATGTGGCCTCCCAGAGCTCAGGGTTAGCGCTGCTGAACAGCTAAATCACGACTGCCAATTGCCATCTGCGACTAATGACACCCCAAATGATGTCCTGTCCCCGAGCATTCTGAGACGGGCCAGACACAGGGCAGAGGGCCTGGCCTGCAGCTGAAGGTGGAGGGATGGGCTCAGGAAAGCACTGGGGAAGGGCATCTAATTGCCCCACTGCTGTATTCTTTACCCCACTTTACCCAGGTCTTCTCTCCCCTGCTTGCATCCTTTCCCTTTCTGCTCCTCCCTGGTCCTCCCTGTAGGGATATAATCCTGGCTGGGTGGAACGAGGAAGTGTTTTTTAAAGCATAACCCCACAGCTTATCAACTGGGAGATCCTGGGGATGTCTTTTCCCATTTTTAAGCAGCAGAATCCTCTTCTGCCACATGAGCAGAGCACCCACTCAGGATATCTGGGAAGCCTAAGAGACAGGGCCTGTCCAGCCTGCAGTGCGGAGTGGGCATGGCGCATTCAGCTTGTCACTCAACAAGCATAAAGTGAGCACCTGCAGGTTTCAGGCCCTATTCTAGGTCTGGGGAAGGAATTGGGAGAAGGACCAACAGTCCCTGGCACTGCTAGTCCAGTATCTGTGTCCTTAGTAACTGATGGTCAATACCAATGTCTATTAGGGACCGTCCAGCCAAAGCCCAGGATGTGCCAGATCAGGGAGCAGAGACATCCACACACACACGCTGAGTCTCATGCTTCTGGATGCGTCATGGGTCCTGCACCCTGATTAGTCCTGGCAGGTCAGTGGGTTTCTTTCTGCACCACCTGCACCTTGTTCTACCCAGTGGAAGCTTCATGCAGTGGACTTGGAGTCTGGGGAAGACTCGTCCCTAGCAACCTCTGCATTGCACCAAGGCAGGACAATAGAGCAGAGAGTTGCAAGCTCTGATTCTTCCGCCTGCAGCACTGGGGACACGTGTGGTTCACAGGTAGGGAGCATTCAGTCATAGCTCCTCTAGATCCCGAAACAACTCTGTCCTGCCTACTGTGGCAGAAAAATTATCTTCATTGTAGAGCGCCACATGGAGCCAAAGAGAATGGGTACCCCCTGGTAGTTCTAGAGTTTTCCATGCTATGTGGTATAGAAAACCCCCCAAGCATCCATCCTCCTCCATCCAGCCTGCTCTGAGCCCAATGCTGTGAGGTTCATTGACGCAACAGGAAGCTTTACACACCTGGATAATGTCCCATGGATCTTACTTCCCAGTGTACTCGATAAGTGATTAAACTCACAGTTGCTTTCAAAACAGGCTGCTTATTTCTCTCAACTGCCCCTGCCTCCAGTTCCTCATCCATCTGTTCTCCCAGTGATATGACACACACAGCAGCTGCTTCCTCTCCTTCCACG
The DNA here is from genome assembly GCA_004027875.1 of Aplodontia rufa. Taxonomy (NCBI): domain Eukaryota; kingdom Metazoa; phylum Chordata; class Mammalia; order Rodentia; family Aplodontiidae; genus Aplodontia; species Aplodontia rufa. The sequence goes on from PVKS010002504.1 coordinate 12,974, forward strand.
TGAGAGTTCAGACTTTGAAATTCAAACAAGTACAGCAACAAACCACCTGAGTTTGTCAAGAATTACAAGTGTCCAAATATCCATTAGAAAAGATAGCTGTGGGCGAATCCGGAATGTGTGCAGAACTCGCAGCCCTGGGAGGAAGAGCCGGAGCCGGAGCCAGAACGCCCGCCCCACCTCAGGGTCGCAAGTTGAAGCCCGAGGCAGAGCCCGGAGTCCAGCGCCCACCTTGGGCAGGTTCCCCACCTCCCCGAGAAGCAGCTGAATGTGGGCTTAATAGCTCCCTGTGGGTAGTTGTACCAATGGGGCATGAAGACAGGTGCGATCGCCCTGTGCAGGACCCAGCCGCTGCCTCTGCCTGCTCCACACTTCCCCAAGTCCTTTGTCTTCGTGTCTTTGGAATCAAATGCCTCCCTCCTTAGGAGCTCCTTTAGCTCCTCACTCACTGTACACCTGGCCTGCTGCGTCACTCTCCACCCCCCATTCCCCGTGTTTCTGTGGAAACCCAGCAGGGTTCCATTAAAATCACTGGGCTAAGGGTGCTCCCCCTTCCCCACCCTGACTGCCCCCACCGGTCCTGACAGTTTAAAGGGGATAGAAAGTGACTTTCTTTCAAGGGCAGGCAGATAGCAGAGTATAGAGAAGTGTATGTGCTTTACAAAGAAATTGATTAATGTTTTTTAGGCCAAAGCAATTTATTAACATAAAGGAAAATTGTCCCTTTTCCTCTTATTCACCCGTTTGACAAACTCTGTCTAGTTTGGAGGGGAAGAAAGGGAACATGTTTTGCTGTGGTGGCAGCTGCCTTATAAACGGGGAGGAGCTTGTGCCCTCACCCTCACCTGCTTTGCATCCTAAGGCTGGGTGGAAAAGAGGAGATGCCAACCCTCACCATGGTCAGCAACCCCTTGAAAAGAGGAACAGATTGCCAGCTTGGTGAGGGTTCGAGCACTTTCTCAGCAGAGGGCTGTTTGTAGATTCCAGGGATGAGCTTTCTGCTTTGGGTCGTGGCCCCACAGTAGAACACCAACAACCTCTCAGCAGTACCTCTCCCTTCCCAGGCCATCTTCCACCAGCCTGTTGCCAATCCACTCTGTAGTCCATTCAGGGTCTTAAGAAAGAAGAGTGTTGAGTGTGTAGTTGATTCAGAACCAGGCAACCAAAATCAGTCAAGAAATGGTTGCAATGCAGGATTCAGGCCTGAGGTAGTCCAGACCAGGCAAGGCATGTGCATTTGGTCCCCCAAGGATGCACAGGATATAGGATCCAAGGTTCAAGAATGCCCAATTCACTGGGGACCCTTTGAGCCCTTCACATCCAAGGACACATCTAAGCATGTGCCACATTGCATTTACAAAGTGAGCTATATGTGAAGCAGGAGTGGATGAGGACTCTCGGGCCCCTCCTGAGGGCAGCTCACTAATCTAGCTGACAGATCAATACTCCAGCCACCATGCCAGGGGGGAAGCAGTAGAATGTTTTTCTAGGTAATTGGAAGCAGCAAGAGCTCTATGTCATGGCTTGCCTGGACGAAGCCACAGTAAAGAGCAGGAAGAAATATAGATTAAATATATAAACACTTGAGCAAACCACTCAGCTAGGTGCTAGATGCAGGATCTTAGCTGGGCAAGCTGGGAAGTTGGATGAGCCACAAGGAGATACAAGCTTATACAGAAACAAACAAGAAAACGAAAGCTCTTACTAGTATATAACATCTTCAAATTTGCAGAACGCTCAGGTCTGTTTCATTAATCATCAGGATATCTTAGGAAGATGGGAAGATTGTTATGCCCATTTAACAAACAAGTTGGCAAAGGGAGGATGTGGTGTGAATTATGATCAGATCTAAACCCGGGGTCTAAGACAGCGCTGCCTGCCAGAACAGCACGCCACAGGCTGAGTGGGTTCCACAAAAGACATGACTCCTCATGGTTCCAAGCCTGGCAGTCCAACATGAAGCTGCCGGTAGATCCCGCATCTCACGAGGGCCCACTTCCTGGTTCCGAGATGGCTGTCTTCTCCCCGTCTCCCAGTGGAGAGGCACACAGACACTCTGCGGTCTCTTTAGTAAGAACACCCATCTCATTCTTGAGGGTTCTGCTCTCGTGACCTAATCACCTTCCAGACACCCCACTTCTAACTGCCATGGCATTGGGCATTAGAATTGAACATAGGAGTTTCAGGGGGACACACACACCTGGCTTCCTGATGCCTGTTCTTTTGCTCTTTCTTTCTAAAGAGGATCAAATGTTTCCACTAAAGGCCTGGATCTTTCAGGGTCATATTCTAAGGAGAAGAAACCCTAAGAGTACCTGAACCCTACTTGGTTAGGACACAGTAATCTACATGGGCAATAATAATAATTATAAGAATGACTCTCACTCATACGGACACTATATGCAAGTTTCTATTCCTTCTTTCATATAATTGTCATTGTCCCATGAGATAGTAATGTTGTCTTCCTCTCCCACAAGAGGAAAATAAGGCAGAGAGGTTAAATATAATTAGTAAATGACAGAGTCAAGACTTGAACCCCTGCTGTGTTGCCTCCCAAACTCATGAGCAGAGACATACCGCTCCAAAGGAGCAGTTATCTGCGCATGTGTGAGACCTGGATTGCAAAAAGTCTGTGGGGCTGGGGTGGCCACGAAGGCCTGGCGGTCCTGAATGACCCCGAAGTGCTCTGCATGAGGGACCCTCTGTGTCCCTGCCAATGATTCCATTCTGAAATCTCTCTAGATTTCAGGGTGGCCCTGGCACTGAGGTTGTATGCCCAGAAAAGATGTTCACCCCTAGAAGGCAGCTCGGTCAAGGTCACCTGGGTGGGGTTAGGCTGATGTCTGCTCTTTCTTAAGGAGAAAATTTGACAAGCCACTGCCATGACCTTACCTGGCAAGGAGGTGAGCTGAGAAATGAGTGATCCATCTGTGGCATCTGCCTGAAGACAGAACATCTCCCACACTCCTCTCCACCTCATCCCCATTTCCCATGAGAGCATTTGTGTCCCTCTTAGCATAGAACCCAAGTGCACTGCAGATTTATTGGCCTCCTGCAGCTTTCTGTTTAAAGGATTAGCTGTAAGAATTGATGGATGCAGAGAGTGTGGTTTGGTTCCTGTCCAGTTGGGTAAATCACACCACTTAGGAAAGTGTCTTTAGGGAAGAATTACAGTCTGGAGGTGGCTTTTGGTTAATACGCCCCCCACCTGGCCCACCGCAACCCGAAGAGGATATTGTTCCTAAAGCTTCCTCTCTGTGACCAGATTGCTCATGGTTTATAGGATGTAATTTTGAGCTTCACAGCCTGCAGCCGTTCCACACTGGCAAGTACTTCCCTTATCCTTGGGCACCTACCTGTGGACGAGTCCCCAGAGAATCATAGCTTCTCTTCCGGACACAGAAATGAGCAGGACCAAGCTGCAGAAATCTTCACTGCTGATAGCTGCCTCTGAAAACAGCCTGAGACTCTTTCACAAGAGCATGCTGTAAGCCCTCAGAAAGGCCTGGCCATGCCAGACAGTGACACACCAAGGCCCTAAGGAGGCAAGGTCAGAAGGAAAGAGGGAGGGACAGGAGCATCTCCTGACGGTAGGGCCTAGGTTTGAGCCCTGGCTCCTGTGGATCTGCGATGACCCCCTTTACCTCCCCAAGTCTCAGTTTCCTCTTCTGTCACATGAGTATAATACTCCTACCCACATTTGAGGGCCACCTGGAGTCAAAAACAAGATGATGCACGTGCAGTGTTAGCAAAGTGCCTGGCACAGCGGCAGGTTCAACAAGGGTGATGGGCTGTCTATGAACTTGACAAAGAAATAAGCACGGGATCATTGTGTGGTCATCTGTGACCTCGGTGCCCAGTACCTGTTTGTTATTCCTGGGATGTTCTCAACTTGCTGGATTTCATATTGATGGCATCGTTCAGCCTCTTTAGCTATTAACACATTAAAGCAGCTTTCATTTTTTATTGCAGATAAATTGCTGATGCCATAAATCCTACTTCTTTTCCCTTATACTCTGGGGAGAAGAGCAAAGCCACTAAGAGAATCGGGGAATAGGCACAAATGAACGCACAGGGTATAAACCTGCACACTTCGTGGCTGCTTCCGCAGAGACGGCTGTGCCATAGCTGGCCGTTCTGAGGCGCCAGAGGGTATGGCCGTGAGCCTCACACTCCACCCTTTGAAATGGCATTCCTTGGTCCATGTTGGATTTGATGACAGCTGCAAATGTGCCTGAGATTTCTAGAAGGCACCAATCTGCTGTGTGCTTCATAATTATTATTCAGTGTGGATTTCCATGCTGGCCAGAGAGAGGACTATGGCTGGAAGATTGTGGCTTTCACAGTTCACCTGGCTCAGGCTGGGAGAGCGTGGTAAGCAGAAGAAAGGAGAAATACTAAATAATTTAAGTGGAAAGTTGACTAGGACTGAATGGATATTGCAGTTTCTAGAGAAACACCCTTTCTCTGTTAGGTAATAGCTGGAAGTGGCTCCTGCCCAGCAGCTTAACCATGGAGGAACACTTAAGGCTTGCTGGCTCTCTGGAGCCTCTCTCCTTGCTAAGGTGAAGTCCTGGCTTTTCTCCCAGAGGGTGCACAGCTGTGACATTGTGACCCAGGTTCCGGGGTGGCCCTTGCCATGTACTGTCACTATCTAAACTGTGAAGGGGAAGCACCAGGAATGGAAATCTGGGATGACAGACACGGAGGGAGGCGTCTTCAGCAAATCTTCTTGTGTCTTTAAGTGCTTCTCTGTATGGTTCAGAAGGACTTTTAACAGTGGAGGTATCAGTGATGGTAATAATGGCAGAGCAGCTTGTATGTGTGGAGTTTGAGGAAATGAGGATGGGGGGGGGGTTCTAGCCTGGCACTTAGCTTTGTGCATGATCCTGCATTCACCAGCATGGGGTGACTGCACCCACCCCCGCCTCCTGAAGGGTGGCACAGTGGCGATGGTTGGACCTCCACACACCCACCCCCATCCTGTGCCTGCAGTGGCTCCTTCAGGGCTCCCTGGAGGGTGGCACCCAGCATGTGGGCTCTCAGCTGGGGAGAAGAATTGGACTTTCATTGCTCTTAGCCTTAATTTCAGGAGAAATGTCAGCCTGGATTGCCAATCAGTTGCTGATCTCAGATGAGGCCCGAGTAACTGGGAGATGTGGGAGGAGCAAAGGGCTCGGTGGAATCCCTTAGGAATGCATAATGCAAGGGGGTCCCCAAAGGCTCAAGCGGGGGACTGCTTCCTCTTCTCACTGGAAACGGGAGGCATCTGAAGACACTCCAAGGGTGAGCGCCCACCCTCCCTTGCCACCTGCACCTTCTGTATATAGTTAGGTGTATGTGTGGCCATCCAACTAAAAGTCAAAGCCAAGCAGGAGGGTATCTCATCCCAAGGGAACAGGAAAAACAAATGCTAGTTCCTGAGCCATTTGGTGAGCAAGAGTCTTCTATCCAGGGACTGAGCCTCACAAAATCTCGCTGGAGATCCCCTGTGTCTCTTCCTTTCATGACCCTGGTCTTACCTAGTTCATGTTGGCAAAGCTTCAGACATTGCCAGGGAGCCTGCTGTGATTGCAGAGACTGCAGACTGAGTCCCAACCTTGCCACTGCACTTGGGAGGTTCAGAACAACTGCATTGTAAGTGCCTTGTCCTTCTCAGCCCCAATTGCCCAGTTTGAACATTATACAATCTCCTGAGCCTCATCTGTAGAATGGGGTTGCTTTGTCCCATGTAATTATGAGCATTAAGTGCGAAAACAAAGGTGCTTAAAAGACCCAGGAACATGTTCAGCAGGTGGAACACTCATCTTTCTTACCCTTTAGTTCCAACCCAACAGACACCTGCACTTGACTTCAAAAATCATCAGATGAAGTCCAATGCACTGACCTCCAGTGGACACACATACTTTACACTTTCCAGGGATTTCATGTGCCTGGACTGGTTTCTGATTGCTGCTAAAACAGTAAACCACAGATTTTCTTCTTACTGTTGGAGACTGAGCTGTAAACCACTTCATCAGCAGAGCTGCGCTCCTGCTGGAGGCTGCGGGAGAACCCATCCCGCGCTGTCTCCAACTTTCAGGGGCTGCCCACTTTCCTCGGCTTGTGACCCCATCACCGACCTTGGCCTCGGCCATCACATCTCTGACTCTGCAGGCTCTCTCCTCGTGGTTACATCAGTCACCCACACAGCCCGGCATACTCTTCCCACACCATTCCTTCCCTTAACCTGCAAAGTCCCTTTTGCCAGATAAGGTCATATACCCACAGGAGCCAGGAATGGGGATGGGGTCATCCCAGGCATTATCCTGCCCACCACCCTGGGCTTCGATGTCTCCCAGGAGAACCTGCCAATCTAACCCTTTAGCGATCTCTGGGTCACCATGGGAAGGAGGTATTTCAGCCCAGAGGAGTTCCATGGCTCTCCACAGCCAAGCTTTGTCCTGCCGACCCCAGCCAGCAGGAAGTACTAGGCAGTAATGTTAACACGAAGGGCGAGGATCTCAACGTCCTGTGAAAGCACAGCAGACTCTTAGAGTCATCAGAGAGAGAGATTTGATTAGTTTCCACCTCATTGAGAGCTGCAGCATTCCAGGTATTGTGAAACTGACGGTCCATAGGGTACAGTCACGTGACTCGGTTTAGCAGAGCTTGTTACATGTATGCCTCTTCTCCCTCGTGAGAGCGTTGATTAATGCAGCTCTTCCACGAGAATGACAACTGTGACTTTACTTTTGGGTGATCCAAAAGGCTCTCTCAAGCTGCTCCTCAAGTTGATACAGTCTTTCCTTCCTTTGACAAGAATCTTCCCAGCATCAACTGCGTGTTAGACCCTAGCTATGACTTCGGGACACTAGGCACCTGCTGGCGGAAAGAACCTTGTGAGCCCCGCGTTAGATCAGTGGTGGAGCAGAGGAATGTGCATGCCATGCATCTTCTGGGGAAGAGAGCATGTTCATCTAGGGGAGTGGTTTTCTTGGCAGGACTAGGAGATCTCCAGATGAAGTGGCATGGAAAGGCAGTCCAGGAAAGTGAGGGAGCTCATGCGAAGGCACTGAGGCCCTGTAGTCCCTGTGGCTGGGGAAGAGCCGGGGATGTGGCAGGTAAGGCAGCTTCAGCATTACGCTCAAGGGCCATGAGGAGGCAGCTCAAGGGACCAGGGGGAAACCAGGAAGGTGGTTTAGCTGGGGAGTCACGTGATTCCGTTGAGATATAATTTTGCAATGTGGATAGAGGATTACTTGGGATGGTGCGGAAGGGACTTGTGGCAAAAGACCAACCAGCATTTAACTGACAGACATATGATGAGGGCTTTGCAGAGCCAGAGCAGGTGAGCTAGAGTGAAAGGGGTTGGATGGAGTAGGCAGGATAGGTAGCCAACTTGATGTGTGTAGTGAAGAAGAGTAAGTCAGGGGATGGTTGATGCATGGTCAGTGGTGTTGAACAAAATAAATACAAGAGGGAATTCATTTTGTGGGGGAAAATGAGTGTGTTCTGAGATGAGGTGAATTTGGGGTGCCTTAGGATATTGCTGTGGTGTTAAAAGCTTGGTACCCAGGGTGGTGATGTTGGGAAGTGCTGCGGACTTTTACTAGGTGGAGCCTTGTGGAAGTCCCTTAGGCTACTGGGGGAGTGCATGTGAAGGAGGTTATGGGACCCTGGACTGTGGATCTCTGCTTCCTAGATCATGATATAAGTGGTTCATGCCATTCCTGTCATAGTGTGCCAGCCTCACTGGAAGACAGAAGCACTGGGGCTCCAGAATCATGAGCTAAATAAACTTTTCTAAGTTAGTTGCCTTGTGAAGTTCATTCATACCGACGTGTACTGGAAGTTCTGTGGTTAAAGTCATCTGTATAAAAGACGCATACGTACACCCACGCATCTTAGGAAAGAGGTAGGGGAAAGTGCTGCCACAGAAGTAGACTTGAGTCCATGAGTTCAGCTGAAGCAATAGGAAGGGTGAGAAGAGGGGCAGCCCGTCCAGGGAGACCCCAGAAAACAACTGCTCTTCTCTTTCTTTCTCCTCTCCGCCTCCACCTTTCAAATCTTACACAATCAGCCTCTCCCGTCACCCACTGAAAATGAAGAGTTTGTAGCTTGCACTTTATTTCCAATCCTAAGCAGTATGCTTGGATGGTACATGATTTTTTTTTCTGGGAAAGACCTTCTATTATTTTCTCTTGAAACATTAGGAGAATTTTACAACTTAAATCAAACAAATTTTTCCTGGGCGCTACATCCAGAAAAGAAATACATGAACCATATATTCAAAGTCCTCCAAAGAGGTGCTGCTGGCTATTTTTAGAGAGAATGTGAAGAAGAGCGCAGGGAGATATGGCTGGAGGACTTGAGATTGGTGAGGAGGAAGGAGGGATGGCGGGGAGAGACCTCTTGCCCTTGAAAAGAAGCAAGGGAGTCAGTTCCTTAGAGCTCAGCTTCCCAAACGCCAATCTGTTGTTCACCAGCTCATGGATTTTCCTAAATTCCCCATACCATCTGCGTAATTATTTACTTAGCCTTTTTTCGTCTAAATCAATTCACTTTTTAAACTTAAACCATTTTACAAAGTAGGAAATATAACTTTTGGGATGGAGACCTGCATCACTTAGCATAAATATCTAAGAGGATTCATTTTTAAAAGCTTCAGTAATAAAATTAAAAATCATTACATTCTGGCTGGATACTGTTGCTTGCCCGGGGCTGAGAACCTCAGACCTTTTCTCTCTTTGCAAAGAAATGTGATAAGCAAAGCTTGAAAGAGGCTGGAAGAAATTCTAGCACCCAAGGCAGATTTCCCCTCTAGGTAATCAGAAGGACTGAAATAAATTTGAAAGGAGAACCACTTTCTCACTAAGTAATTCAGTGTTATTTAATCTCGGGTTACCTCCAGAAGTGTTCACACAACCCTTTGGGTAAATTGTCCTAGGATTCAAGCTAAAGAGAGGTGAGAAAAATGGAGACTTAAATCCCCTGGAGCCAGCTTAAGATTTGGAGTCAATTCCCATCCCCTTCCCCTGGAGCTCAGTTAACAAAGGAAAACACAGAGGAGCCCCTCCCCAACACATGGAATCCATGGAAGTCCCTGAAGAGCCATGCGTGGAATCTTTAGGCATTGTTGGTGTGGGCTCCTTGGCGACAGAGAATCCACCCAAGTGATCTGTGGTAAGAGGAGAGAGCCAGGGAGGCAGAGCGGGCAGAGAGGGAATTGTTGGCCTCACATGTCCCCAGCCTTTGGCTCCTAGGGCCTGTGGGAAGCACCACTTAGGAAACCTTAGGCCTTGCTAACTTAGCCAGGTCTCCAGAGAGGAAGGCCTGGTGGGAAATCCATCCTGAGCCTGGTGTGGGCCCACCCATCACCAGGGGGAGAAGAGCACAGCTTCAATAGGCCGGTGAGTGAGCTTTTCACGACGCTTACTCATTAGCTTATAAGACGTGACTTTCCAGGACCCAACACAAGTTTGAAGTCATTTGAAATGCTAAAAAAAAAAAAAAAAGACAACTCTCATCTTCTGTTGCTGCGATGTGGATGTTGTTCTGATCTCTCTACTTTCATCAAATTAATTGGCCATTTCTTCGCAGTGGTTCACATACAAGGGTACAGATACTGTCTGGGAGAAGAGTCTGACTTTGAATGGCAATGAGGGGTGTGCGCAATCCACACGTGTCCTTCTAGGAAGGGAGGTGTTTGTGAAGGCCGGCTGGCTCACCGGGGCGTCACCTCATTTAGAGCGTTTGCTTGAGATGTTTGAAGTAAGCACTAGGAAAAAGGCAGACACTCTGCGACTTGTTGGAAGGTCACAGTTTAACCAAATATTATCACTTCTAATTCAGCTTGGCGAAACGGAATGTCAGAACTAGAAGGGACGATTAGGGCTGGGTAGTCACAGGCTCTCGTCTTTCAAAGGAGGAAACTCAGAAGCCAGAAATGACTTGCCCAAGTCCAGGTCACAAAACTCGTAGCACACTGGTAAATAACCACCTCCCTCAGATACAAAGTCATCTTAAGGTAATAAAAAATAGATTACGTGGCCACCTGAAGAGAGAGTATCTAAACTTTAAATGGAAGTTAAATCAATTCTTCCTGCTTATGTATGATGAATAGTTTTTTTGGTCCTCCCTCTCTTGAGATAGGAGATAGATACACACACACACACACACACACACATATATACATATATATATATATATATTTATAAACGGTAGCAATTCTATTCTCCAGGCTGCAAACCATGCCCAAAGCTCCCTCCTCTGGGGGGACGCGTCACACCGAGATAAAAGGCCTCTTTGTGTGTGAGCTGGGCTGAACCCTGTTATTTGATGAAAGCACACAGTCCCGGGCTCCTCCATCAGGGAGTTGGTAGACTCCCTGAGAAAACACTAAGGCCCTGCCCCGGTGAAGCACCTGCTGGCTCCCAGGCTCTCAGCAGCTTATTAGAACCAAACCTCAGGATGCTGCCAGGAAGAACAAGAAATTTCTACAAGAAGATATAATCTCCCCAACTGGGCTGTACCGCACTCAGCCTCAGCTGCTATTCTCAACGCAAAGAGAAAAAAGAATGCCGAAAGCAAACCAGATATTTTTGTCAAACAAAATTAGATGTCATCAACTGAAATGCCCACTTTTGACCACTTTTCCACTGCGCCCCTGAAAGCGGGGCTCCAGCTGAGGAGCTGTTGGTCTTCCTGGTAATGACAGTAATGAGCCTTTGGATTTGCAGGGTTTGCGCTGCGGAAGGTGCTCACGTCTGCTACCCCACTTGGTCCCTGTGACAGCTCCTAGTAGGGATCCCTGTTCCCACTCTACAGATAAAGAAACCGCGGTCAGGTCAGGGGAGTCAGCGTCTGACTTGGGCTTGAAACACAGATGTTGTGACTCAAGTGCTCTTACCCCTATATTGTGTTTCCAATAAATCTCTTGCAAAAACTACTTTATTGCAGCAACCTTGCCTCCTGCTGAAAAGAAATGGGGCATTTATAAATGAAGACAAAGTGCTTAGCGCAGCCTTTGACACGTAGTAAGTGTCTGGCGTGAGCTATGGAGGGAGAGGTGCGGTGGTGGAATTGGAAAGATCTGGGTGTCAGTCCTGCGTCTGGCCCCTTCCTTTCTTAAGACTGTGTTCTACTCGAGCAGGCCAAACATCCTAACCTCCCTGATGACAATAACGCCCCCTTACAACATGTGATAGTGAAATGAGATGCAAATGTGCAGGCGGAGCTTACCACACTGCCTGAACTCCCTGCTGATGAGTGCAGGATGATTGGGTCGAAAGGGCTTGCTCCTAGTCAGCCTTACCAAAGCAATCCCTGCCTTGGCCCCGAAAGTGAATGTCTCATGGTTAAAAACCTTGTGTTTGAAGTCCCACGCATTTGTCATTGCCCCTCTCTGCACTTTGTGCATTGAGAGTGTTTCCAGGGTGTGCTGTGTACCCCAAGACCTCTGTGCCCTGCCGAGCCAGGTACCTGTATATGATGCACGCCGTGTTCTGGCAGGTACTGCAGTTGTTGAGGTCTTGGCCGGTTCGATAAAAGTGGCGCCTGCAAGACAGAACATTTGCTGGATAAATCTATGGGCAGAAGCCACAGGGGACACACAACATCTACCAGCTCGTCCCTGGTCCCTTTGGCAGGACATTCTTGATGCCCTGAAGTTGCATGGCCATCTATAAAGAAGGAAACAAGAAAGTTGAGATAATGGGACCTCGCATTTCTCATGGGCTTTATGAATCTTTAAATATTCAAACCCTGCTCACAGCAGTTCTGCAAGAGGAGGGAGTTTGCGAGTGGGCAGAGGGCGACTGGCCCAATACCTGACCCCTTGGTGCGGTGCAGTTCTCTCTGTATCATCAGTGCTCTCTTCTCAGGCAACGTGGAATCTGATTCCTAACAGCAAATTCCAGCTAATTACTTCTCTCTCAGCCCCTTTGTGATGAGCTTGGACAGTGCTTCCTCTTGGTCTTTAGAGAGTGCTTTTTGGAGGGATAAGAGCAGTGCACACCCAGGCCAATCATTGCCAGTTCCTCCCCATGCTGCTGCTGAATCACCCAAGAATGTATTTGGTGACTTTTTTCTCTTTGCAGAATTGTGATCTCATTTCAGTTCCTACTGAGTGGATCCATGATGGACCAGCCCAAGTCAGCAGAGGGATCAGGGGAGGGGGAAGGTCAACTGCAAGCTCAGGGGCCACCTCACGTCTTTGTGACAAACACACAGAACCAAATATTGTGCAAATTCAGTACTCACCAAGAGGGTGGGGTGGGGAAGTGCCCTCCTGCTGTTATTTCCCACATTGTCTATCATCTCTGTAAAGATCATGTTTGACCCTGGAGCTTTGCTGTCTTCTCACCCCCCAACCCCCATCTGTTGATGTGTGGAAACAAAGCAGAGAGCACTGGAAATTTACCCCATCCACCAAACCCTAGAATTGAGTGAAGTCAATCAGAGCAGAGGGGGAGCCATCAGCTATGATCCTGGGGGAAACAGACCTCAAGCATCTTGCAGACGTTTTGCCCGTGGACACCTACACTCTCATCCTCTGCCCACCCCCATCAAATGACATCACCCAGTGGTTTTAACATAAGAAAAATTCCCCTTACCCTTCAGTGAGAGCCCGAGCTTTCTCCAAGTCTTGAATTACATTCAAAAGGACTTTAATTTTCTCTTGGTTCGAGTGTAGAGATTCCTCCACGGACTGCAGCCGGCCTTGGAGGTCGCAGAGTTCGCCCGGTGCCAGGTGGATCTGATTAATGCCACTAATCTCTCTGTTGCTCTGAAATTTGCCCTCACTTCTTGGAAGAGAGGAGGAGAGGGGATTGCTTCCTGGACAATTCTGAAGCTCCAGGGTGTCCGACTGGGTGGCGTTCTTTGCCAGCTGCTCCTGACACACAGGGGCAGACTTTGATGCACTGCTAGCTTTGCATGCCACCAGGTCCTGGTGACTGTCACCCGATGCAGGGCAGTCTGAGTCTCCTTCTGGATGGGGGTGCTGGCTGTGGGAACCTGGCACAGGGGAGGTGTGAGTTCGTGGGGATGAAGGGATGCACATTTCCTTTGACTGAGATGGCAGTGGGCCAAGGTCTCTGTCCTCAGAGTTGTCTTTGGGCAAAAGCAGTCCATGCTTGACTTTCCCTATGCCTGCTGTGTGGCCAGCAGCACTGGTGGCAGGTAAGCCGGAGGGTGATCTTTCTGAATCTGAAGCCGGTACCCTTCTCCCCTCCCCTGGACACATGTCAACCAAAGGGGGTATGGAGCTGCTCCTTTCTGCTGACTCACCCAGACTGAGGGCAGTCGCTCTCGCTTCCCAGGACGGACGGTGATAAAAATCATCTGGGACCTGAATGGCAGCTGTGGCTCTCTCTGAGGCCTTCCAAGGGCCAGCTTCCAAGCATATGCCAACAGGCCCATTTCTTTGCACCTTGGACACCCTAGGGAGAAATGGGTGGGACACCTTGACCTTTCGAGGCCCGTCCTCCAGATGCTGAGCCAGCCTTAGGTAGGCAAGGTCAGAAGACATCATGTCCTGCTCGGAAAGGTTGCCGTTGACCTGGATGGCACTTGGGGATGCTGTGGGCATTTCCACCAGGGACTTGCTGGCTGTGAGTTTCTTCCTTTTGAACACCGGGAAATGCTTCCTGAGACTGGGGGAGGTTTGGATCGCAATGTTCCGAAAACCCCCTGCCTTCTGGGACATGGGGAAGGACAGTGAGTAGGTGGGGGGATGATGGTGCTTGGGTGCTTGCGTCTTCCCCATCTCAGCCAGGTCTTCAGGAGCCTGGGCATCAGCCTCGGCTAGGCCAGTTGGATTCTTAGAGGTCCCATCTTCCTTGAATCGCACCTGCTGGGATTTGCTCCTGCGGTGGTGAGGTGGCTTCACGAGCTCCACCGCCTCTAGACTGTTTCGCTTTAGGAGCACGGGTCTCACTTTCATGCTTGGCTGGGCCATTGAGCTCAGTGGAAAGGAGCAGAACCATGCACTTCTCCGGGACTCATCTCTTTTAGGTCTTTGGAGCAGCATCTAATGCTGGCATCTCAGGCATGGAGAGCTGCCAGCCGGGATGGAGTGGTCCTGCCCACTTAGTATAGGAAGCTCTGTCAGCCATTCCCAGCCTGTAAGTTCTGCTGAGGAGCTATCTGAAAGCCTCCCCTGCAGTCAAGATACTAGTCCACTGTAGACATAATGACTGCTTAGCTAAACAGTGCTTAGGCTAACTATTAAACATCTGATCTACCAGGGGAGCTAGGGGGCTGTTTACCAGGGGAGGCCTGGGGCGCAGTTCCAATCCTGGAAGAAGACAGCCATCCTGAAGAAAAAGACAATGAAAGTACCATTTGGGGGATGGGGCCACACTCCCAGCGTGAGAATTCCAAGAGACACCTGCGACATCTAGAACGTACGGTTGCTCTCCCAGAGCATCAGGTTTCAGGGCAAAGCTACGGGAAGTTTAAGCACATCTTCTTGCCGTAGCATGTAAACAGGCAGAGAAATAAGTGGCCTGGGAGTTTGCTGCTTTGCTGGCACATGATGCCCCGTGGGAACGTCCCCTCTTGTGCCAATCACAGAGTCCTCCTTTGGGGCCGTTATTCCTTTTCACGCTGTCTTCACATTCTTCAGTGAGGCGAGCTTGTCTTCCTAAATAGCCTCACAAAGCTCAGTAAAGCATGGCCAGGACGGGGCTGAGGCATCCCAAGGGGTCCCGGGGCCCGGTGTCTTAGCTGAGGTTCACCTGTGGGCCAGGGGTTCCATGTCTGCACCTCTGGTACGTTAGGACAGGGGTGCCATTCACTTCATCTGTGGAGCCAGGGCTGACACTGGGCAGTCTTTGCAAGCAGGCGAGGAGCAGCCCTGGAAGGGAAGAGAGCATCGTCACCCAATCCTGACCTCTGACCAGGCAGTTCTGAGTGGCAGGGTCTAGGGTAGGTCCATCTGCACTGCCCTTCTCTGTCCTCCTAGGGAGCCAGGCACCTGTAGGTGCAGGGCTTGGGACCAAGCGTCCGTCTACCTGGACTCCCCAATTCCTCCACTGTTGTTGTCACCAGCCAGCTCCCGTTCATCTGTGAAGACCCATCTTGCATGTCACTTCATTCACACCCAGGGTTAGACCACCCCAGGGCTCCTACTGGGCATTCTGTCACATCCTTTAACAACAGAAATGGCAGCTGTTGTTGAATAATCATTTGCATGCACACTGATTTAGTGTGCACGGGCCCACTACCCTGGACACTCCAGGAGGACAGGGATTCGAGCCATTCCACCCACAGCTTGGGTCTTCCTAGCCCTCCTGCCTGCTCACTGTGGGTGTTCATTGAGCACCTGTGGGCAAGTTGATAGCTGAGTGACCTCTGGAAACAGGGGGGAGCCCGGGTGTGGGGAGGGGTAGAAGACCTGGGGCATCCTCAGGGGCAGGTAGACTTGCTGTGACTGCAGCATTTACCTAAGGACAAGATTTGCGCCAACAGCTTCACTTTGATTGCTTTCCAGGAGATAACTGTGCATGAATCCTCTGAGGAACTTGCACCTCGTGACAATAACGACCACCATTTAGTGAGCGTTGATTTTTGCCGTGCTGAGGGCTTCACACACGCTAATCCTTACAGCTCACATTCCCAGAGCACTCGACATTGCAACAGGTGCTTCTCTAAGCCTTTTCCACACTGCAGCTCACTGGGTCATCAGACACTGTCCTTGTAACCGCTTTACATTTGAGGATGCTGAGACGCAGAAAGGTTAAGTAAGAAGCCTGAGGATACACAGCTAGCAACAGAGTCAGGATGCGAACCTCAACGGTCTGGCCCCCGGAGCCTGTGATCTTAACCCCTGTGCTTCCCAAGGCCTTTCCAGTGTTGCATTATCTCATTTAATCCTTGCAACAAGCCCACGAGGCATCACTACCCTCCTTGGACAGATGAGGAAATTTTGGAGGAGTAAGTAGTCCATGGAGGAGCTGGGATTTGAACCCAGGTATCTACAAGCTCCAAGTCTGTGTTCTTAACCAGGAATCTTTATTCTGCTCCCTTCAGATCTGCCCAGTGCACTGACAGATGGTCAGTGATTTGACAATGGGATTCGAAGGGGACTGTCCCCTGGCTTGTAGCAAATCAAACCAAGTCAGAGGGACCTGCATGAGCTCCAACCTGCCTGGTTGACCAAAGGGTTTGGAGAGAAAACGAGTGATAAAATTGCCTATGAGAATTTAGATTTCTGGGCTGGAGCAGTGGCTCAGCCATTATGGCGCTTGCTTGACATGTGTGAGGACGCAGGTTCGAACCCCAGCACGTACTCAACAGAGTGTTGCAGCAATGAAAGCCACACGAAAAACTACATAAAACCAGTTCTCTCTCTCTTTCATTCTTTCTCTCAAAAAAAAAAAAAAAAAAAGAATGTAGATTCCTCTGACAGAGGAGTCCTAGCCTGGCCACAGATTCATGGTCAGTGAGATGATGTATGCATAGGCAGCCCACAGCCCAGCAGCAGCAGCAGCGATCAATCTGTTTCTCATCCTTGCTGTTATTAGTATCCCGCAGCCAGGTTTCCCCTTGTGAGTACCAGCAAATGGGCAGTGTGTTTCTGGGGACAGGGACCATTCGTTTTTGGGTTTTTTAAAAGAGAGGGACAGTGAAAAAGAGAATCCAAGTTATTTAGTTTTTCATATGGCTTTCATTGCTCGGACACTTTGCTGTGCACGTGGTGCTGGGGTTTGGACCCGAGTCCTTGCACGTGCCAGGCAAACGCCGTAACTGCTGAGCCAGCGCTCCAGCCCCGCTGTGGGTCAATCACCCTCTGCAGCTCCCCGAGCAGGTAGAGCCATTCTTAAGACACAGGATGAGCTGAGTGCAGGGAAACACCTCACACCTGTGTGCAGAGCAGGGCTGACCTGCAGAGCTGCGTTTTCACATAACTCTCTAGGAAGAGGAGCCTGTTGCTGCGGGACTCCCTGACCACTCTGCCCAGCAGTCCTGAGCAGCCTGCTTTAACACTCGGTTCTGTGTTTCAGCAACTGTGCACAGAACTTCAGGTCTGGAGGAATCCAGATTCCACTTGCTCGGTTCATGACTGAGTCTGCCCTGCGTCTTCCTCCAGTGTGCTTGCCTGGTCACCCCCAGGGACAGGGGGCTCATTATTTGTTCCATACCAAATAATGGTTCTTTTTAAAATTAATAATAGCAAATATGCCTGAAAAACTTACTGTCTCTGAACACTGTATTAGCAGTTGGCTTTAATCCTCAAAGTGACCTTTCATGTATGATCCCCATTTTGCAGAGGGAGCGCCTGAGGTTTGGGAGAGTGTCACAAGCCTGAAGCCGCCCATCTCATACCTTCACCCTCATATTGCAGAACTTAGATCTCTGTGTGTTGACTTCTGAGGATTTTGTACCTAATTACCTTTCTCCTTTTCCCTCTCTTTACCTGTTCATCAGCGTTTTATTGTGGGAATGGTGACTCACTTAAGCTGCGATGGTCTGAAGCTAGTTTTCATAAGCGCTAGAGTCTGGTAAATGTTGATTTTGTGCCAGGCATTGTGAGAGGAGTTTTTCTGTTTACTCTCTTCCTGGGCCTTTGTGACACTCTTAGAGGGAGGTATTATCAGTCCCCATTTTACAAATGAGGACACTGAGGTGTTGAGGGTAAATAAATTTGTTCCAGTTTGCTCACCTGGCAAATGACAGAGCTGACATTTGAACTCCAGGACCAGTCCCTGGACCTTTCTGCCTTCCCCGGGCCTGGAAGGACTAATCATTTTGCGCACAGTGACAGCAGGCTCAGACTCCTCCACATTCCCCTTCTGAAACCCAGTCCTGTTCTGGTTCAGCTCTGCCTTTTCTCCAGCAAACTTGTGTAGCCTTTAGATATTTTCTTTTGATCTTTTAAAACAGTTGGTTTTCTGTCACTAGGCCCTAGGTGGCCATTGCACAATTCAAACAATGTAGATAAACAAAAGAAAGACAAACCATCTGAAACCTCATCACCAAGAAAGAGCCACCAGGCACCCACAATTTGGTTAAGTCGTTCTAGAATCTCCCTGTTCGGCGCTTGTGTGGGTATGATGTGCCCAGCCAGGTTGGCAGGCAGAATGCCTTTGTCCACTGAACACGCCGGGGGCAGTTTCACGTTGTGCCATCCGTTTACAGGCTAAGGGGTCTGTTATCTACCATGATCTACTTAAATAATGTCCTTCTGTGGATATTAGGTTGTATCAAAATATTTGATATTATTAATGATGCTGTAAATAGCATTTTTATATGTGTACCTTGGAGCACTTGTCTGATAATCTCTTTGGAATAAATTCCTGGAAGAAGGATTAGTGAGTCAGAGTAGCTACACCTTTTACATTTTGTTGATATCAATACTTTACCTTTCAACAGGGCTCTCTGTCACTGTGTTTAGTTAGTTTAAGATGATTCTTTTTCAATCATCGCCAATAAAATGGAAGTGATATTGTATGTCATTATTCTCATTATGGATTTTATTTAAGACTGGGTTTTTTTCATGTTGGTTGGTTTCACACTATATTTGGTGTTGGTGATGGGAGGAAAAGAGAAAGTGAAAATGTGCCTAAGCAAGCTAATGTGGAAACTATTGTCTCTGGGAAGCTTAGGAAGTAAGCCATTTTGCTTTCAATAAATCATGTATTTATGTTCCCACTCCTCTTCCCCCAGCGCCCACCACGCCTTTGTGTAGATGTGTCCTGAGGAGCCTACCTGGTTAAAAGGAGTAACCTGGGGGAGGCCTGCAAGTCCCCCACACGCCCTGCTGTCCATTAATTGAGGGGGAGTTCCCTGGGCCCTGGCAGTTAGCGCTTAATTGATATCCTGGCCGGAGTCCAGAATCGCTCCCCAGAGAGGTCGCAGCAGCCGGCCGCACCCTGGCGACCGAGCAGGGGCTCACTTTGTTCTGTCCTCCGTTCATCACCGACTTATTGAACACAGACCAAGTGTTTATATCCCCACTGTGCCCTTTGCCCACATCGCATGGTCCTGGTGCAATCAGCGTCCGTTTGGAAGATACAGAAACACTGATCGCTCTCTGTAGGTGGCAGACTTTGGGGATTCTCCTCCAGCACACAACCGGTCCTCTTCTCGTGTTAGACACTACAGCGAGGGGTTCAGGGCACAGGCGTCAGCTGATCGACCTGCACCAGCAGCTCCCACTTTGAACTGTTGACCTAGAATAAGTGATGTGGCCTTTGAAAATCTCACAGAGTCACTATAAGGATTGCATGAGATATCTAAAATGATCAGGACAGCCCTCGTGGGCTCATAGGATGGAATCCAGCTGGAGGGCACGAGATACCTCCAGGTGTGTCTTGGGGTCCTTCCACTTTGCCTTGGGAGAGCAAACTTTCGGTGCATTTGTGGGACAGGATGTGCTAGGATGTACTCCCAGGTACCACCTCTCTGCCACCTCCATGCTTTGTGTATTTTAACATTGCCCTTGTCTCCCTGTGTTGTGATCATCTGCTGACTCTCAGCCCCTTTGATGGGCTGGCAGCTCCTGAGAACAGGACGTGGTGACAGTTTGCTCTGAAACCCCAGTCCTTGTCATGGTTAACACAGGGCAGGTCTTGAGTGAATTCTTGGAGGACAGATGAATATAATATCATGTTAGCTAATCTCCCTTAACTTCTCTGACATGAAGTAGCTTTATTTATGTATTTTTGAATTGATTTATTTTAAGAGACAGGGTCTCGCTATGCTGAACTCCTGAGTCTGCCTCAGCCTCCCGAACAGCTGGGGTTATAGGTATGCACCATTGCACTCAGCTGCAGAAAGTATTTTTATAGATGGCATAAAATAAATATTTGCATAACTGATTAATTAAATTCATTCACTTCCAACTTTTCCTTCCCTTCCCATGATATATTGCCAGTGGATCTGAGGCGAATACGCTATGTCTATCCTTTGGTGTGTTATGCTTCCTCGATTTATGACTCAGATTTAATTTGGTTAAACTTAATCAGGAGTCTGTTATGATGTGGGTACTGTGATAAACATTCTGAAGAGAAAGAAAACTGGATCATTATAGTAGCCTTAAGAAAAGCCCTTATAATGCTAACCTCCTATGCAGTGGGTCCCTGAGAAGTCCTACAGATGGTTATATAGGGTTGGGGATTACTTGCAGGAAACTTTGTTTCTTTCATTCCTTTTCTTTGGGAGGTGGGGGGAACGAAGGATTGATTCCAAGTGCGCTGCACCACTGAGCTATACCCTGAGCCCCTTTTTAAAAATTTTTTATTTTGAGACAAGGTCTTACTGAATTGCTGAAGCTGGCTTTCAACTTAACAAGCCTCCTATCTCAGCCTCCAGAGTTGCTGGGATCACAGCGCTGGCTGGAAGGTTTTCGATTCACTTCCTGTATCCAAATCCTGCTTTAAACGTCAGGGTGCTTTTCATGTTCACAGGGGTTTAGACTTGATCCTCTCGACCCAGCGCCAGTGAATATTTCTGTAAAGGGCCAGATGGTATTTTCAACTTTGTCTGCCACGTGATCTCAGTTACAGCCTTTCGGCTCTGCCCCTGTGGCAAGAAAGCCGGTGTATGAAGCAGCTGTGGTTGTATTCTGATGCAACTCAACTTAGAAAAGAGATGAGTGGACTTGGCCTGGGGGCTGCAATGTGTCCACCTGCTTGGGTGTCAGGAGGCCCTGGGTGGTGTTGGAGCTGGAGGCTCTTAACAAGGGTTTTGCTTCCCAGAAGTGGCTCTGTGTGCTGACACGTTGCATCCCCCTCCTTCTGTACTTCAAGTCAGTAAGAAAGACCCTTGCTCTTTATACCACACTGCACAGCATACGGGCCATTTTCAAATCCCACGTAATTTACCCTAGGAAGTTCGGAAAGCAGCACCCATGTTTTACAGGCGAGGAATCAGACCCCGAAGGGCTAGATGATGTTTCCTAACTCACAGGAACCCCGCCTCACTGCCACTAGCCTCAGGGCCCTGAGCCCCCCTCTATTTAGTTGGCCCAGCATCTATTTTATGTGTTGCTGGTACGTTCCTGGCAGGAGGGTGCATTCTACAGGACAGGGACATGACAAAGACTCCTCTTCATCCTTTAAAGTGCTGTGCACTGTGCTATGAACTGCTCACACTGGGTCCTGCAGTTCTGAAGTTTCCATTCCCTTCCATTCGTATTCAGCTAATTGCTTGGTCAAATCTGTTGGGAAGTGTTACTGCATACCCATCTAAGATCAAGAGTTAATGCTGTTATCCAAGTTCCCATTTGTCTTTCCAATTCAAAAACTGCCCCAGCAGCTTTCGCAATAAGAAAAGGGGGGCTGCTATAGATTTTGGGTGTATCTGAAGCCACATTTTCCTTTAAATTGACAAGAAGAGAAAGGGGGTTGACTTTCTGGATTACTGAGCATGGGCATACCAGAGGGTGGATTTAGGCACTCAAAGGCAAGGTTAAGGTCCAGGCCTGTGCATCTGGAGTTTGGAAAAATGTTGGATGTGTACTGATCATGGAACCTTTTTCTTATTTTTCCATGTGCCACATTTGACCTTTCCAAACAGTTTCTGCTATTTGTGTTTCTGTCTCCAACAACTCTTGTTGGTACCTCCATGAGAGTGCTTCCTATTCTCGCTCCATTCCGTAGCCAGAATGGCAGTTAGAAAGTGTCATCAGATCACATCAGGCCCTTCACTGCAACCCTGCACAGGTTCCCTGCCATACTTAAACTCACATCCACCTTCCTTCCACTGTCTTGAAGTCCTCTTGTCATCTGACCCCTGCCACCTCCCTGATCCCACCTCGTCTCATTCCTGTGTGTCCCCTGGGCTCACATATGCCAGATTCCCTCCCACCATCTGGCCCCTGTGTTTTGTTCCCTCATCTTGTCCATTCCTCCCTGACCACCTACCACAGCTGGCTCTCTCACCTGCAGAGCCTCAGCCGCAAGGCGGTCATCTCCAGGAGACAGGAGTCTGATTAGCTTGTTTATTCAATTAGCATCTGCAATTGCCCTCTTCATTGAGGAAGCTCTTTAAGTATTTACTGAATGAATGAATGCATGGATCCTTAGAGGCTTCAAGGAATCATTAAACCTGAGAAATATGATGAGAACTTTTAAACCTTTAGACCTTGGGGACCATCTCCTTAGATGATCTCAAATTTCCTCTAGCAATGGAATCATCTTTCCATATCCAAGCTTAAGCAGAATTTCAATATCCGCAACAGAAGAGAGGGGAGCTGTTCTAGCAAAAGCGGGGGAGCTTAGTGCTCCCCAGGTGCCCTGAGCCTCATGCTGAGGTCTCCATGTAAACTCAGCCTGGAACCTTCCAGGGAAACTGAGGCTCTGCGTGGCTCTCCTCCACCTGGAAATGCCTTAAGACGATCAGGGATATGGGTTAGTGTCCCAGGCCCCAGCATGGTTCCTGGCTCAGAGCAGGAGCTCAGGGAAGGTTTGTTGAACTATTTAGATGACACGCTCTGTTGAGGGCTGACGGGCAACTGGATGCCAAGTCAGGGGCCTTTGTTTCTCCAGCATAGCAGCAAGGTAAACAGAGGAGCCACAGGTTCAAGGTCCTTGTGTGCACCAGACCTGGTGGAGGAGGCAGACTCCCAGCTTCTACAGGTTCCCTCTCCACCCAATGGCCAGGTCCACAGAGCCGTTTCCTCTACCTCTGCTCCCATGATTGCAATCATCCAGGAACCAGAGGGGTCTGGTTCCTTCTCTCTCTTCCTCCTCTTCATTTTCCTCTTCTTTCTTCTCTTTTCTCTTCTGTTTTTAGAAATAAATGAATAAACGCTTCACACATGCAGAACAGCACAGAGGACACAAGTGCACGCAAAGCCACAGCTCAGCTTAGGACATCGAATGCTGCAAATCCAGCTGAAGTCCTCCCTGTTTCCCTGTGCTCTCCTTTTGTGTCCCTTTAGCCTTCCCTCCTGCTGCTCCTCCTTCTCTGTCCTCCTTTCCCCCTGAACAGTTTCTTATTTCCTTCTCCGTCTTCCCCCTCTCTTGCCCTCTACCTATCCGCCCCCTTCCTCCTCCTCCCGGCCCCCTTCCTTTTCGCCCTCTCGGGCCCTTCCTTCCTGAAGCCTCTCCTCCTTTTCTTCTTTAATGAATGTCTCCGCAGCAGTGACTCAATCCTTTGGCTGTTCTTTTTCAAAGCTGAGGTCTCGGCGTCTCTTCAGACCTCAGGACACCTGCCCCTCTGGGACTGTACCCTGGTCACACATGTCCCTGTGAGAGCCATTGGCTGCCATGCTGTACTTCCAGAGCCACCTTCACTTGCTTTCTCAGGGGAAAAGCTTGACCGCCACTGTTTCACCTTTCAGCCTATTGATCCTGCTGCTTCCCGTGCATAAAAGAACGTTGGTTTAATATTAGCTCAGGATTTCTCAGCGTTGTGGATTCCTCCTTGAGACGTTCCTGATATTTCCCAATGAATTTCTCTTTCATCACAGCCCTGGGGACACCATTCTTTACGTTGTACTACTTCAACTTTAAACCATTTGATTTATGGTTTCTGGGGCCACCACTGCGGGAGCTAGCTTCTTGCTCAGACAAATAGAAGAATCTGGAGCCATTTGGACCTATCGTTGGAGGAATAGCTATCATATGGGAAGGGAAAGGCAGAGCTGAGCAACTGTGCCTTACCCTCTCCTTCAAAAAGCTCAAGCCCAGGAACAACAAGGAACTGGACAGCCAGGTTGATCCAGAGGGTCCATCACAGAGGTGTGGACAAGTTCCTGTTTCTGAGTCCAGGAGGATCCAGTTACAGTGGAAGGAGGAGGAAGCTCCTTCTTCAACTCAGGGCCACCTTGTTAGATTTTGTGGCACCTGAGAACTCTTTCCCTCTTCCAGAGTCCAAGTTCATGCTTGGTAATCGCGACCTACTGCAGATGTCTAAACCTGTTATGAAGGCTTGGAATGCTTTCTCATTCTGAAGGGAAGGCTCCTATGATGCTAGTTGGACAGATTGGGCTGATCAGAATATCAGCACTTGCACTAGAACTAAGAGCGGCTCGGGTGAGCCCCGGTCTCTCAGGTGGCCAGCACCTTCCTGCCTCCCGCCAGGCCTCAGCACTGAGGAAGGGAGGAAAGATTGGGCTCAGATAAGTGTGGTCTGGCAGAACCAAAAGAATAGCAAGCTCTCTTAGATCACCTTCCCTGGAGGCCGAGGAAGCCGAGGACCCATCCTGGGGCAGGGGCCAGCAGGACCAGTCCCTGAATGGGCTTCGTGGGACCCCCTCCCCTGGCAGAGACACACACCCCACACCCGGTGGGGACAGCGTCAGGCCCTGAACTCTGCAGGGTGCCGCCCTCCCTGATACTGCAAAGCTCTGGCCAGCGGCCACAAGGAAGGTTTTCCACGGCTGGATCCCTGCCTGCACTGCAGAGCTTCCACAAGGGGAAGGGAAGGGGGAGTTTATGGCCTGATCTAACTGCAGAGGAAGGAGAACTCCGAGAACTCCGTGGTGCCAGACAGTTTGCAGGGACTCCAGCCCTGTTAAAGAGCCCATTCTCCATTCTGAGGGAGCGAACATGTGCCCAGTGTGTTTGCACATGGGCTGGGAGCTCACCCTTCCTGTTAGTGCAACAATCACCAGTAGTATTTGGTGTCAGATCACAGAGGAAAGAAGCCTAGGTGTCCGAGTCCTTGTTGGGAATGATGACAAATCTCAATGTTAAGAATAAAAGCAGTAGGGGCTGGAGCTGAGGCTCAGCGGTAGAGTGCTTGCCTGGCATGTGTGAGGGCCAGGGTTTGAGCCCCAGCACCACATACGCAGCAAAGTGTCTGAGAAACTAAGACCAAATGAAAAAATAAATACAATCGTCTCTCTTTCTTTAAAATAAAACAAAAGCAGTAAACAGGACGCTTAAGGAGAAAGCGCCGCTGAGTCCCCTGGTTTAGGAGAAAGCGTCCCCTGGTTGGCGCAGTGGTGTGCTGGGAGGACTGGTGTTTCCCAAGGGTCGAATATCTCCTGGCATTTGCTGGTTATTTCCTCCCTTCTGGTCTCCTTCAGGAACCTCAGACCACTGCTAGAATCCATGTCCCGTCTGGGCCATGCTCTCTCTCTGGGCTAGATGAGAAGCCCCTCCTTCCTCCCATGCCAATGACAGGGAGACAAGGGCATTTCCAATTGCCTCTCAACCCATGGGTCCATGGTGTTTGCCTAATAGCAAGGATGTCCAGTGGGTCAACTCACACAAGTATAAAAACTCATGTATTCGCGTCTTCCTTCCTCTTCCCTTTCCTTCCTTCTCCTTCTCTTCCCTTCCTTAAACAAAAAAAAAGGCATGAGGGTGTAGAAAGCCAGGCATTGATTTCTGACAGTAGCCCAGACTGCACTCGGCCCCACTTCTCACCCTGCAGGATAGGAGATGGAAAAAGGCCCTGAGCTGGGGTACCTTGCCTAGGGTCCAGGGGCAGGCGTCTCACTCCCAGCCATCTGC
Organism: Aplodontia rufa; assembly: GCA_004027875.1. NCBI lineage: Eukaryota > Metazoa > Chordata > Mammalia > Rodentia > Aplodontiidae > Aplodontia > Aplodontia rufa. The sequence continues at coordinate 38,368 of PVKS010002504.1, forward strand.
CCGGCGTTCATTTGTCCTCTCTTTTTGGGAGTGGAATCACTGAGGCTCCCCAGCAGTGTGCCCAGACTCCAGCTGTGGGGTCTGCCCTTCCTCCTCACCCAGCTGAACCCCAACTCCCACTAGCACAGGTGGCATTTCCTCTCCCAAAGCGAGCTGCTTTCGACTACTTGGCCAAGGCTCTTTCTTACCAAGAGTTATTCCTGCACTCACGCTGAAACTTGCTAAATGACCTGGGACAAGTCACCTCCTATCTGAAAGCCCCTTTTCCTCATTTGACAATGAGAATACCATTTGGCTTATGTATTCTAATGTCTGGCACATAAAAGGTATAGTGAGGCTCTTCCAGCAGATCTCTGGCTTCCTTTCCTACTTTCTTACCTAGACGTTGTCCCCTGATTACCCCTGCCCTTGTCTTGCCTGAACATGTACCTTTGTAAAAATGGTACAATCTTAAGCCAGCTTTTGGCTGCCCTCCACGATGCTTGCTGGGCCACTGACTGGCGCGGCCTCTCTGTTCTCCAGTTCCAGGCAGAGCCCGAGTGACTGCATAGATGCTGTGTTAGTTAACTTTTCACTGAAGACAGGAGACCTGACGTAGACAAGCAAGAAGGAGAGAAGATTTATTTGGCTCATGGTTTCAGAGGACGCAGACCATGTCGGCTGGCTCCAGGGCTTGGGACTGGGGTGAGGAATCATCTCATGATGGAAGGGTATGGTAGAGGCAATCTGCTAAGCTTCTGCCAGCTAGGAAGCAGAGAGAAAGAGAGGAAGGGACTGGAGACGAGATGTAGTCCCCAAGGACCTGCTCCCTCCCAAGGTCCTACCTCCTACTGTTTCCACCACCTCTCAAAGTCTGTGTAGCTATGAATCCCTTGATGGGTTAATCCGTTGATGAGGCCAGCGCCCTCATGAGCAATCACTCCCCAAAATCCCACTTTTGAACATTGCTGTGATGGGGACCAAGTGTCTTCAATACCAAGTGTCTTTGGGGGACAGTCCAGATGCAAACCATACTAAGAGTACAGGGCCTGAGAAGAGGTTCCCAGAGCAGTTGGACAGATCTCAAGGAAGCTGGAAGCAATTGCTGCTGGGCAGTCAAAGGTGAGCAGACCCATCCTGCTCCTCCAGGCCCAGAGCTGCTGTGAATGACTTGCTTCCTCTGAAATACCCAGACCCCGAAGGTCCCACGCAGAATGGCTCAGAGGGGTCTGATAACTCAGGTAGCTCAGCACAGTGACAGGAAGCATACGCTCTGGAGACAGATGCCTGGCTTTCAGTGCTGGCTCTGCTGTTTTCTGCATCTTTGACGGAGGCTAAATTACTTAACCTCTCTGTGCTTCAATTTCCCATCTTAATATATAGCTAACAGTATTACTTTAGAAGCTGACTGTAAGGTTGAAATGTGGTGGCACACTTGTGAAGCATTTGGAAAAGTGCCTGTCAAGCTGGAATCACTTAATAAACTTTGGCTTCCGTTGGCAGCACCATCATTCTGAGTGTTGAGGCATGAGATCCCACAAAGATGGCTCTTCTTCACTAGTCCCCAGCAAGGCCTCATCTGTGAAGCAGGAGAATTCATGGTACCTTTCCTACCTGCCACGCACAGTGGGTGTGGGGATTGGCTGATCACATGGAAGTGGGTATGTGAGAAAGCTCACAATAAAACATAAGAACTGTGAAACCAAAAGTGACCAGTGGATGCCTGAAGATAGGTGGTTAAAAAAAAATGAAGTTAGAAGAGTGGAGAAAAACCGAGCATCGGCTTTGATATGAGCTTCCTAATAACCTGAGGTGAAAAGGGAAACTTCATAGAACATGTCAGTACCTAGTTCCGGGATGTGTATTATTTCATTATGAGTCACGGCCTATTTCAAAGCTCTAGGAGACATTTTATTGTAGGAACATTCACTTTGGATTTTTTACAAATCTGAAATTTTAGGCCTCAGAACTGAGCATTCTGAAGAGATTACAAAGAATCACACTAACACTTGTTGATGGAATCTGAGTTCTTTAACCCAGAGAAGAGCAAAGAGAGGGAGACAAGGTTGTCCACCAAAGCCCCTGCTACCACAGAGTGGGAAGTCAGGTCCTCCTATGGCATTGCAAAGACAGAACCATAGCCTCATGCTTGGGTGCTCAAAGATGGAAACTGAGCTCCAGCTAAAGGCAGCAATTGCCCCCAAACTTGGAGTAGACCCCCCTGCGCCGTGGCAGTGAGCTCCCATCTACACAAGCGTTTGCTTGTCTGGAAGGCCATCCCCAGGGCCATGTGGGGAAGCTTACTGCGTTACCAGGCAGCCTTCTAGAATGTGCACACCCCCAGGTGTGCAATAGAGGACGAGAAATGCACGTTCCTCCTTGAATGTGGGTTGACAGCTAACAGCAAACATCTACAGAGCCAAGGAGCAGGCTGCCTGGAGCCGCCGAACCACTGCTTAAAAGGAATGGAATAATGTGGCCAAGCAGCCGAAAGGAAGCTTGGAGGAAATTCCCCTTGACAGAGCTGACTGTGTCACCTGCTCCTGACCTCCGTGTGTATTGCTTTACCTCCGCATGTCCCAGCTGCTGTCAGCACCTTCTGAGAGTCTAGGGTTAGCCAGGGTGCCTGGACGTGGAAATGCCCCTGGGCTTCTGCAGCCCTGCCCAGCTCTCCTTCACCCATGCCATCGTCGGCCGGGTGCCATCATCTAGTTCTCACCCAGGGCGCCTCCTGGGCAGGGCCACGCTTGCTCAGCGTCTCTGTGGCAGGTCCACAGCAAACAGGAGTCCCATGGGATTAGGAGCACAGGCTCTGGCACCTGCCGGCCTGGCTCTGTATCCACAACTTTTACTAGGTCTGTGACCTTGGTCAAGGTGTTGCAATGCTTCCCGCCTCAGGTTCCTTATCTACAAAATGGGATTGCGTAGTTTCCTCTACACACACACACCATTGAAGTGTGTGTTAATGAAGATAATGAAAATCAAACTTTTACTGTACTACCTGTCTTGACTACTCTATGAGAAGTCAGTAGCAAGTTCCATTAAGGCAGTGAACGTTTGTAGATTTGTAGGCCACGTGTTCTCTGACCCAACTGTTCAACTCTGCTCACCGCAGCCTGAACACAGTCATGGATTACCCAAATAGACAGCAGGCAAGGTTTGGCCCACGGCTGTAGTTTGCTGGCCCCTACATGAAACAGGAAATCAGAAGACCAGATAGAAAACCTAAGCAACCATAGGGACTAAGAGGAAGAAGCCAAGATGGCAGAGTGGTGGCTTCAGCAGTAGAGCTCAGGCCACAGAGGGGAACAGGTCTGGATTCTGATCTGGTTTGGGTGAATATTGTAAACTCTCTGAGCCTTGGCTTCCTACTACATAAGATGCAAGATGGTGGCTAAAAGGAACCCGTCGTAGATGGCTGATGTGTGGATAAAAGATGTGGGACATGGCACTGGGCATTTAGTAAGAGATCAGAAAATGTTAGCAATGAGAAGGATGGTGACAAAGTGGCCATTGATCTCGTAAGCTAGACTGAAGCACAGCTTACACTGACCTTGAGCGTGTCCACACAGCATGGCTCCCCAACCAAGCAAGGGTCTTAGATCCTGCAAGTGCCTGGGTCTTCTAGTTCACTCTGTGAAATGGGGCCAGGCTCCCCCACTGTGTCCCCACACAGCTGGCTATGATGGGGCCGTGGAGGGGGAGCCAGTCCACCACCGATGCAGAGCTGGCAGCGAATCGACGTTGCAGGTCAGGAGTGAGCCGTGGCATTTCAATGCTGCCCTCCAGGCGGATCTGAGGACAGCGAGGCCGAAAGAGCTGTCTCGAGGATGTGCATTGTTGTCGTGAGCGATGCAGATGCAGACCGGTGGAGACTCGTGTTTGCAGAAGTTCCAGGCAGCTCCTTGGCCTTGGCTTGCTTCAGCTTGGTATCATTGTCCTGGAAACGGACTTCTCCGCATACGCATTTCGTTGGAGGAAGAGGTGCACAGAGTTCCTCTCCGCTCTGTGGAGGACCAGGGAGGCTGCCCGGCAAGAGGCTCTCCCAGCTCACAGTATCGTCCTTTCTATTTTTAACTCCAGAAGTTTTCCTTTTTGCTGTCTTTGCCTCACATTTCCCATGGGGGCAAATGGGTTCTTAGGGCCCTAATTAATGCTATCGGGCATCTGCCCTAATCATATGCTAATTAGTATTGATTTTCACTTATGTCATCTCCTTCCACTAAGATCATGAGATTCTCACAAAACTTCCTATTTCTCTTGTCCCTCACACTAAAACCACAGGCTCTTCCCCTCTTTCCCTCTCTCCCTTCTTCTGTCTTTCCATCCTTGCATCCCTCCTTTCTTTGTTCTTTCCCATGTCCTTCTGCCAGGCACCTGCCATGTGCCAAGCACAGACTCTCAGACCTGAGGAAAGAGGCGGGCGAGTAAGAGGCAGTACTGTCACCGGCCAGCGCCAGGCAAGGGCAGAGGGCTGTGGAAATCCTCCGCTGGGCTCCTCCCTGAGGCAAAGCCAGCAAGTACTTCCTGCTGCAGGGCATGTCCTGGCCAGGTTTCCAGATAAGTGGAAGCTCAAGTACTTAAATATCCAGGAAGGTTGTGCTTTTGGACTAGACAAAGAAATGAAAGTTCTTCCTGCTACATGGACGTGGTGGGGCCCGAGGAAGTGGCAAACACCAGGAAATGACTGGCTGGAGGGAGGAGGGACTCTCTAGGCTAAACAGACCCTCTGGAGCTGCTTTTGGCCTCATGAAGCCTAGGTGAGCAATACATTTCCAGGCAAACTTAAATATCAAGTCCCTTAGGTTTGGCTGTGATTACATCGAGTATTGTCTCCGTGGTCTACTGCTGCTAAATGGAAACTTGGATTAGCCTTGTCGCATGCTTTGAGAGTAAACTGATAGAGTAGGCCCATTATGACTTAATGTGGACCATCTGATACCCTCTGTCTTTCAGTGCATGCAGTTATGGTGGAGAGGAAGAACACCAGATTCTTGGTGGTAAAAGAAAGAAAAACATCTCCTCTTACCATCAAGATTCAGATAAAATCTGATCTAGAATTGAATTTGAATAGAGACAAGCGAATGCAAACCAATATTGATCAGGAATCCACCATATCCAGCATTGTGTTTCACTTGGGTACAGTAGGTGTGCCACCCTGCTGAGGTGCTGCGTAGCAGCCGATAGGAAGCGAACAAGCACACACCAAACGTAATTGTAAAATGTGCTAAGTGTTGTCACAAAGAAAATGTAATCCTATGAGAAGACGGGGGTAGGTCTAAGTTCTACTGGGGGCAAGGGAGGAGGGACACTTGGACTGAGAAGGAACAGTGGCATTAGCTGGGTGCAGAGACAGCAGGAGAAGATGGTGTTAGCTGGGTGCAGAGACAGCAGGAGAAGATGGTGTTCTGGTCCAGAGAACACTGTGGACACTGGCCTCAGGCAGCAAAGGCACTTGGCCCTTGTTCCATCTAACAAAAGGCCAGCATGGCTGGAGCGCAGAGGACAGGGCAGAGTTGGCCCTGAGAGGTTGGCAAGGGCAGTGGTACAGGTTCCAAAGGCCACAGTAGTCTTTTGGTTGATTGTGAGAACAGGATGTTTTAAGCAGCATGGTGTGTGTGTGTATCTGTGTCTGTGTGTGGTGTAAGTGTGTGTGTAGAGATGGAGTGCATTTGTTTTAAAATAATTCTTTGAATTGGACAGGGGTGAAAGTGGAAGAAGGACACCCTATGAGGTGCCTTATAGTCATCCGGGTGAGAAATGGTGGCAGGACTACGAGGTAGTAGCACTGAAGGTGGTGAGAATTAGACAAATTTTAAAATATTTTGGGTAAACGTGGCAAAAAGTAGTTCTTCAGGGTGTACTAAGGTGGAAAAGATGCAGAGGGAGGAAATTAATTGGTATGCGTTGACTCGGAAGGCAACACTTAGAGTCACTTAGACTAATGGCTTCAAATAGATTTTGCTGGGAACACATGGAGGGATTTTCTGGACCCTCAGTTTCATGCTATGATGTGACCACCATGTTTTCTTACGTCTTTTGGAGTAGAAGGCACCCCCCCGCCTCCTCTGGGTGTGGGCCAAATTGCAAGAGCATGTAGAACAGGGGACAGTGACATTATCTCCTACACTCCGGTTTGGAACAGGAGTGATATGCACCCTGCCATCTAAGGCACTGCCCTTCCAAAGAAAGTGTTCACCCGCCCAAGCAGTCTAACCATTTGGTTTTCCATCTCTCTATGCCAGAGGAAACAGATACAAATGAGGTCACATCTTAACTTGTAGAGATTGTGTCATCTGTCACCACAAAAACACTAAAATCACCAAAGGAAGTGCTGGAATAATTTGTCTAGCCGTGTTCTATCTCACCTCAAAAAGTCCTGATAAATTACCAAGAAGGGTTCTGGCAAGAGCAAAGAGGCCTAATAATTGTCAATACCACTGAGTCACACTGACGAGACCCTTGTTGCAGTCTAATCTTCATAAACCCAGTGAGCCCCCCTTGGGAAGCCAAGGCACAAAGAACTTGAATGCCTTGGCCAGGCTGACCCAGTAGTAGCTAGTAAGGTAGGGGTTTGAGCCCAGGGACTTGTTCTCCCTGGGTTTAGCTACTGTGTGATTCTGTAGCAAGAGGCCACAGCCCACTAAGGTCAGTAAAGTGATCCCCTTGAGGGGAGGGTCTTGACCTGGATTGAGACAATGTAAAATCCTGAGTCTCAACTACTCTGAAGGATGGGTGCTGATGAAGTTGCACAAGGCTACCTGCATGAGGCCACCAGCGAGCCCAGGTCTCCAGTGTGAGGCTGCAGGTTTTCCAGTGGGGGCCCCTCCCCCTGTTCATGCATTCCTTCCTTCAATCTTTTTTTTTTTTAAAGAGAGGGGGACAGTGAGAGAGAGAGAGAAACAATTTTTATTCAGTTTTTCATGTGGCTTTCATTACTCTGACACTTAGTTGTGTACATAGTGCTGGGGTATGAACTTGTGTACTCACGCATGTCAGGCAAGCCCCGTAACCGCCGAGCCACCGCTCCGACCCCCTTCCTTCAATCTTGCTGGGGATGCGGCAGGAGCTGGGACATTCCTCCAGAGCCCACAGTGAGGGAGAGCACAGGGCTCAGGGCAGGCAGCGGAAGGAAGCAAGTCTGGACCTCGCCCTGGGGCAGCAGGGGGCTATGGGAGGGGAGAGGCAGAGGTGCTTCTCTGGAGAACCACCTTTGTGCTTTGTAGGGTTAAATTGATGGGCAGGCTTGGCTCTTGGCCAGCAGTCTGATGGGGGCGGGGGTTCTACTGGCATCTCATGGGATACCCAGGACAGCCCGGCCCCTGCAGCAAGGGATTGCCCAGCTCAAAGTGTCAGTGGAGCCAAGGTCAGGAAAGCCTGCTTAGGAGCAGAGTGCTTCCTTTTGCCCTGTCCCCAGCAGTAAAATCTCTCGCGCAGGTACTTCTTGCTGAAGCCTTTCGCACTTTGCGAAATAGTCCTGATCTCCACTGAAGTGTTGTGTTTACCTTCTCTCCCACTCTGTCTTCATCTGGAAGCTGGGATAGAGCAATTTAGATCAAGCCATCCCCAAGAAAAGCTTTCAATGAACAGCGCAGCACGGGAAACCCCAGTGGGTTTTGCAGCCCCATTTCAGCTGGGTTCAAGTTCACTGATGCTAGAAGGAACTCATTACAGTCTTACTGGCTGCAGAACAAATGCTAATAGCTTCACCTTTCATTTAAGCTGGGCTTTATTTTTATAGGTGGGCCTTTGCTAGCAACTAGATTTATTAGGGCATTTTTTTCTTTTCTTTTTTAAAAGTTTTTTATTAAGGAGTTGAGTTAATGTAAATCATAAGTGCATACAAAGTAACAATATGATATGAATTTTTTCCTAAAGCAGAGTTAACCCCACATCACCCACACCCCAGTTGATTCTTATATGTTTCATTCCTACAAGCAATGTAAATGTTCAGAGTGTGAATTTTCCAGACTTAAATGATTGCATAAGTATTATTTGGATTCTCAGGAGGGGGTAAAAAGTATGCTACATTGTTTACATTGTTGATTGTCTCCCTAGATCCCTCCCTATTCTGTCACCCTCCTGTGTCTCTCCCCACAACCCCCGACATGTCTGTGGTTGCCCTATAATACGTGTTGCTACGCCTTTGCTGGGTCTAACATATGAGTTTATCTACCTTTCACCCAAGCTTGGGTTTAGCTCCAGCCTCCACAGATGAGGGCAAGCATTTGATCCTTGATTCTCTGGGTTTGGCTAATTTCGCTCAGTATGATTTCTTCCATTGCCATTCATTCATCTTCAAATATTGTTGTTTCTAATAGCTGAGTAGAACTCCATTCTATATATACACCAGAGCTTTTGGATCCATTCATCCAGTGAGAGGCTGAGGCAAACCAATAAAGTACGTGAGCACTTGTGCACTAAGCATGTGCTTCCCCGTGCTCAGTGGTTCAAAACTGATCCCCAAGTCAGATGTTTGGCCTTCTGAATAGGATCTCCCAGTTACAAGAACGGCTAGGGTCCTGGCACTTAGAGAAATGAACACAAATAGACTTCCACCTGCTTCAGGGAAAACCCTAAAAGCAGAGCGGATCCTGGATGGTGCTTTTGCCCATCTATAACAAGTGGGGATGGGCCACGTGTGCAGCTCCCCTCACATTCTAGGCTTCAGTGCCTTTCGACTTCTGTTACTGCATGTCACCTTGGAAGCAACCTTAAGGCATTGTCCCATTTTATAGATATGAAGACAGGTTCAAAACAATTTGGAAACTTGTCCAAGGTCACAGAACTTGGCTCTAGCAGAGCACACCATTGTCTGGTGCTGTTCCTGTCATAACCACAGCCGCTGGAGTAAAGCCAGCCGGGCAGAGCTGGTGTGAAAGCTGCTCAGTGCTGGGAGCCTGTGGACAGTTTCCTTGCCTTTGCTAAATCTGCATATCCATACCCTTCGTTCTTTATCAGGGCTCAGACTTGATGTTCTATCCAGCCCATAAGCCAAGTAGCCCAGGAAGCTGTTTGAATTTAAATTAATTACAATTCAATAAAATTAAAACTTCAGTCCCTGGGCACGCTAGCCACCTTTCAGATGGTAGTAGCCAAATGTTGCTAGTGCCGCCATATTGGTTGGTGCAGAGCATGTCCTGCTATTCAATAGTCCTAGATCAGAGTGACTATATTAAGTGAATAAAACCAGGGGGACATATATCTCAGAAAGTCCAGGAAAGTGCTATTCAATTTGTAATGACCAAACCAAACCAAACCAAACAAAACAAAACAAAAACCAAAGATCCTCTAAGCTTTTTGCTTTTTAAAGAATAAGGTCTAAATGTTTATTTTTGACCTACTGTCAGTATTGTATCAGACTGGGGACATTTTCTTCACCCTAATTCTTATGACAGTCCTGTAAGGGGAGTGCTGTTGGCCCCATTTTATAGATGATAAACTGAGGTTTAGTTACCTAAGCACCACATGACTCTTCTAAGTAGCAGTGCAAAGAGTCCAACTTGAATCTGTTCTCTAACCGCATACATTTACTGGGCTCTATTCCATGATTCCTCAAAAATAAGAATTTTGCTATTACTCCAAACTCAATGTTGCTTTGACTTGAGTACACTTCAAGTCGTCACTTACAAAGATGGATATCGTCTGGATTTGGAACTTTAGGGATGATTGATCCCAGTGGACATGCAGTAGTGGAATATCCCTTTGTCCTTCCTTTGGGCCTGATCCTCTCCGCCTTTGCTTCTCAGTCACACAATTAGCACTCCACCGCTGAGTCACAAAATGCCACTCCACATGTGCACCAGTGTTGTCTTTTAAAGTTCTCCACAGGTCACCAGGGTGCCTTTCTCTCAGCTCTTGGAACAGGATTGCTGTGGACTAGCCCTGATGGCTCTTAAGGCTTACACTTAATGGTACCAAAGCCAGGCTTGCCTCTCTCTCTGTGGCCTGCAGTTGGTGGAGCCATATGTTCTTGTGACACCCATTTCCGGCCCAGATGGCTTTCTCAGTTTTAGAAGACTGGAATCCCACAACCACATCCTCAGCTTGACCAGTTACAAGAGAGAGGAGGATCACCAGTCAGCCTTTTAACCCTTAGACCTGGCGATCTGAAAGGAGAGGGACATTTTTCCAAACATGGAGTATGCGAGGAAACTTTCTTTCCAGTCTTGAAATTCCATACAGGCAAGGTCTTGCGGTCATTTGAAATTACACCTCAAGACGGCTCGATGCAAAGGGCCTACCCCTTGCTGCTGATTAATAGCTTACTCTTTTAAATTTTTAGAAAAGATCAGCAGATTGATTGCACTGCCTGTAGCTGGGGATGCACCTCCCTTTCTTGGCCTGATTCATGAAGAAGCCTCACTGGCCTGTTTTCGGCACTGTTCCCCCTAGGAGATCCTCTGAGGTTCATGGCACCAAGTTTTTATTTAGCACTGAGTGAAAGCAGTGTGAAATGCTCACAGCAGATGACACAGGAGAAGCTGTGGCACCAACAGCCCCAAATTGACCCAGCACACCCTCAGCTCCAAGCCTGCAGCAAGCCGAAGGGCAATTTCCAGCCAGCTCCTGGAGAAATCTGGACTGGTGACCTTGTGTTCTGAGGTCACAGCTTTCCAGGGCAATGCAGAAGTCTCCTCTGTTTCTGGCAGCACTACTGGTTCCAGTCCCTCCCGACCAGCAGGCCCCCTCCAGCTCTCCTGCTTGCTTTAGACCCAGGCTGGCTTACGCGGCTGCCCCTGAGCTATCCTGACAATCCAGTCCTTCCTGTTGCAGCATGTGAGCCATTCGTAGGTGAAAATGGCAGGCAAAATGCCTCGATTCTTCCCAGGCACCCGGAAATGGATGTCTGCATTCCTTCACCTCATTGACCAACAGGCAGTTCAAGCTTTGGCTGCTAAATCTCAGTGATCTAATTTCTTTTCAGGGTTTAATTCTTCACTAATACTTTCATTTCACTTTATTTTTTTTTTACTGACAAAATGGCCCCTGGTCTGTTAATTTATTTAACAGTTCAGGTATGTGCTGTGCTTGAAAACAGGAAATTAGAAAAACAAAGATTATTACTAATTCAAGAGCTGCGCGCTTTCTCCATTTCTTGTGAGGCTGTGAGGCGTTCCACACGCATCTGATTTTGTACAAGCTGCAGCGTTTCGGGGACCCCCATCTGCGCTTCCACCAAAGCGTTCAGCCAAGAGCTGTTCCTCCTGCACTTAGCTGTGCATGAAATTTCCCTCCGTGTCCAGACCAGGGGGTGTTTAATGTGGCCGGTGACATTTTTCCAAGTGTGTTTATGACATACTGGTGAGTTCCTCTGAGACAATTTTATATAAAACTTTAGGAGTAATTATGCTTTATGAGGACATGATGCCCTTCAGGCTTAATTTCACATGATGTTAAATCAATGCTCATATTCAATTCTCTTCTGTCTGTGTTCAAGTTAAAGGGCACAATATTAAAGTTTTCTATAATTAGCCTGGATATTGGTGCCACACAAATGGTGGAAATTGACTTTACACCCTCTGTCTGATTGTGCAAAACCATTGTGTGGTCACTGACTCATAGCCACAGGTTCCATGCGAGGCCTAGAGGCCAGGAAGGAAAATCCGGGGAAGGGAGTGTTTTCTACTCAACCCTCAGAGCAGAGCTCCCACCATCTTCACTCCTGAAGTCCCGTGGGGCTAGTGGATGCCTTTCTGTTTTCATTTCCATGACATTTTCTGGATTGAAACATCTTCCCTGGAATGAAGTTGTCGTTCAAGCCTCTGACACTGGAGGCCATGGGCTACCCAGGCCTGTCAGGCTGGCAGGTGACCAAAGCACCCTGTTCTTCTAGAAAACAGCCTCTACTGAAAGTCTCCTGGTGATGTATAGGACCTTGGATATGAGAGGAGGAGAATTGCTTTTCTTCTGCTCCAGCGCCTTTTGTTTTGTCTTTCAGTGGTAGGCCAGGCCATTACTTATTTTTGATTAGGAAATATATTGGTTCCCTTGGATGACGAGTGTTTCTTGTTTATGTGCCTTTTCTTGGTATCTGTTTGCTTTCAGAGTTGTTGTTGTATTTGCAAAATGCCTTTTGATGCATGCATAAGAACATGGGTGTCCGAGAATATGTGGGTGTGATTTCCTAGGGTCTTACAGAGTCATTGACATCCCCCTCAACTTTAATAACTACTGCAATAAGTAAACTTAAGGCATCAGGAGCAATTCTTTGCATGGCGCTCAGTGTGGTCAGATGTGCGTGTGTGTACGTGTCTGTTCATTCACACTCACTGTACTCAAGAGGCTTGAAGATGGTAGAAAACAGGAGCAGTCCAGTGCCCTGCCAAGGGCCCATCAGTTTTCAGTAAGAAAGAAGGACCAAATCAGTTGTACAAGCACCAGCTATGTAACAGAGCACTGAGATTTTTTTCCAGGAGGTACTTCTTTTTTTTTTAATTCTTTCAATCAACCCATTTGAATAGACTACTTAATTAGCATTTATTGTTTGCAAAATTCCTTGTCCAGAAGTACCATTTTAGGGCCTGCAGTTTTGAAGAAAGACAATTTAATGGGTGATAATCTTGTATAGAATTTTCAAATTGATTTCTCGGTAGTAAATTGTTCCTCGATTGTACTGCCTTCTCCCCTCTCATTAGACACCAAGGCGTCTTGCTAAATGCATTCATAACCATTAAAATGTCGTCTCCAGTTCCCTGTCGTCTGAAACAGGTCATAACTCCAGGCACAAACATTTAAAGGACAACTGTACTTCTACAATTTCATTAGTGTGTTAGGAGAGTCGGAATGTGCTATTGAGGTTTATAGAGCTCTGCGGTTCCTGATGGAAACCATTCGGCTCTACCCATCCCCGGAGAAGAGATAACCTTTCTCTTTGTATACAAAGTGGTTTGGTTAAAATTCCACTCTGCCTTGGTCTTATTTATCAGCCTGATGTATGGCTGGGACCGCGGGGAGAATCACCAGAACCTGCTCTGTGCTTGCTCCCAGACTCACTGGGGACAGTGTGGTCCTAACATGGCCTCTGCCTAGACTTTTTATAGCCAAATTAGGTCTAAACACTGATGTCACTAATCCAACTCTCTCATTTTTATCAACAAGGGATTAGATGCGTAGGTATTATTAATAATAACAAATACAGTGTTAATCCCATTTAAGATCTTTTGCGTCTGAGGAAGAAGCTTTGAGAACAGTATCTCTTTTAATTCCCAGTTCTGGGTGCCACACTGGTCAAGTAGGTGGGATCATGTCCATTTACACAGATGTGGAGATAGGCCAGAACACTCAAGTGCCTTGACCAGCATCACTCTGCAAGTTGGTGGCAGACTTGGATCGACACCCTGGGTTCTGAACGAGAGAGCAACACACATGCCCTTGTTCCTCAGAGGCCCTAAGATGCAGGTACTTGACACCAAAGACAGTGTTTGAAGCCAAGTGTGGCTCCAGTGAAGAGCTTTTATTCCCTCTGACATAGCTCCTCCTCACCTCCACGACTTCTTGAATTTCAGCCTGACAGCTCCCAAACTACATCCTAAACCTCAAGCAACCTCACCCCATCCTTTCAAACTGTTTCATAACCCGTGCCAAGGATGTTCTCTTCCTAAACCTTTCTTAGGTGAATCTCATTGATTCCTTCATCCAGAAAAGAAAACAATATTGAGTGCCCTTTCTGAGCCACGAGGTGCTCTGGAAGTATGTCATTGAATGTGTGCAACTGGAGTGGAGGAATCATTGAAAAGCAATGAACTGAGATTCACAAGACTAAAGCTAAATCAAATATTGAAAACTGTTAATGTTTATATTTAATATGGTACAGCATCTTAAAAATAAAGGTAATTGTTAACAGTTCAAAATGGAATCTAGACTCCTGGCATCTCAGTGGAAACCTGGGCCCACTTCCCCATAAGGTGACAAATCCACATGAGACGGGAAGCTCTGTGCTTCTCCAATGGGAAGTGTGTGAGGCCTCAAGGGCACCTGTGCCTCAACTATGCTTCTTATGCCCAGCCAGCTAAACCCATTGACATGATCTGCTGATCCTGTGGACACTTTGGTGACCCCTGGAGTTAATAGACTGTAAAGTCTCTTCACATTGGAACATGGTAGCTTCCCATGGCCCGACTGTGACCCCTCCCCACAGAGACTTCAGCCCGACAGAGAATCTGCGTGAGTCTGGAAGACCGGGCAGTCACAGGCAAGCCCTCGCGATTCAGCACCTGGACAGCTCCCGGCCATCTTGTTGCCCATTCCAGGCCTTGCCATTGAGAGACCTCACTACTCAACACTCTAGGGATTTAGTGCAAGTTAACAAAACCAACAAACCTAGAAAATTAGAAATCACCTCTGGGAGGATGCAATTGTATCAGAAGTACACAAGGAGAGAAAGTGGAGGATATGTGATAGTGGAGAGAACTAATGTCGGTTATTAGTATCAAAGTTGAGTTTTGGTACTTTGAAAAATTTTACTCAAAATCAGCAACAGAAACATTAGCTATAATAGCTAATATTAATTGTAGGCATCTTAGTGTTATCTTTGTCATTTAATTTAGCCCACTATTCCTATTTCACAGATTCATGGAGATTAAGTCACCTGTCCAAGGTCTTATAAATAATGTATTCAATCACTTAAATGTTTTAGCAATTTTGGCTCATTTATAAATGTGTCTGAATGAATTGATTAATAAATGGTCCGAGGGATTGACAGAGATCTCTCATACACAAATAGTCAGGGGTTGAGCAGAATAGTTCTCTACGGATGTTCATTAACTAGATCTATTTTTCAACATTGAGGAAAATTATCATCCTTATTTCACAATGAGTAAAGTGTTGTACTCAAGAGTTCACATATGGAGGGCTGGAGCAGTGGCTCAGTGGTTTAGGTGCTTGCCCGGTGTGGGCAAGTACACGAGTTCAAACCCCAGCACCCACGTACACAGCTAAGTGTCAGAGCAACAAAGGCCATATTGAAGGCTCAATAAAAGATTCATTCTCTCTCTCTCTCTCTCTCACTGTCCTTTTCTCTTAAAAAAAAAGAGTTCACATATGGAATTAGAGGTTATCCCCAAAAGAAGCTGAAAAATAAATATAAGAAATGCAGGTGTGAGACTGGCGATCTAGGACTCGATCCCCATAGTAAATCTGATTAAATAATACAGTCTGGCTGAGAAAACTATCAGAGCAAATCCTATATCTTAAAATTGTTAAGCTGAATTCTGTAAGATTATACTGGACACATTAGAGCAGAAATATTGGAGCAGCTCTCTGATTTTCCATTTCTCATTTTGCCATGTTTATTCTCAAATAGAATACAGCAGCTCATAGGTCAGGACAGAGGATTGCAGGACAGAAAATGAGAATTCAAACTTGATTTGAGGTCTTCCTGGCTCCCATTTTTTACTGCACCAGACTGAAACATAAGCCACTTAAGAGTGTGGACTTCACAAAGAACCCTCCAGACATGATCTCTGCCAACTAGCTGTGGGGGAAAGTAATGCTTAGATATGTTTGTCATTCAGGTACCTGATATTTGTGACTTGCCTGTGCGCATGCATGGACCCAAGGAACCAGCCACCCTGAAAGGGGCCTTTTGGTTACGCTATGTTCCTGGTTTTCCTATTATCCCTGTACTGAACTCCAGAACCCTGGCCCTGGAGACAAAGGGACTTGGAGGATGAGACCAGCAGAGTGCAGTGGCTAGGGACATGGCCTCATGTCCCTAGAGTCGGGTTTGAGCCAGGCCACTAGCTCACTCTTGGGCAACCCACCCATGTCTCAGTTCCCTCATCTGTGAAATGGGGATAACCCTCTGTAGTATTGATAGTGAAGCATTTAGAATAGTAACTGGCACATAGTGGGTTGTAGGTTAAGGGTTGTTGAAAGAACTTTTCAAATTTTGAGCTCTTTGATATCCAGGCATCGGTCCAAGAATTTAGCAGAGTAAGTCATGCGATCTTCGGATTATTCAAGGTGTATGTGCAGAATCTATAAGGCAATACAATTATTACCTGTATTTTCAGTCGAGAAAACTGAGGATAGGAATGTCAGCATGCCCAGGCCACAGAGCTAGTAAGGACGGAACGCAGATTTGAAAACAGGCAACAGTGTCTGGAATCCGTGTGTTTGACCACTGGGCTGTAAAACATGCAAGCAACCTTCACATTTGCTCTTTCTAAATTCAAGATGGAATATACTGGATCCCCGGAAGGCAGAGGCAGAAGATGGACGCATGCCTTGCTCCTTTTCCCCCACAGTGACATGGACACATAATCAAACCGTGTCAGCGTTTACTCAGACAAAAAACTAAGCTTGTTTAGTCAGCGAAGAAAAATTCATAGCAGATAATCTGGCTAGGGGTTCCCAGTGCTTCTTGCCACCTTATTTCCGGTTGCTCCACAGCTGGACAACGAGCCCTGAGCAGACTACACCACATTTATTCAGCTGCTTGTCCCCCACAGTCCCCTCGAGTGTCGAGCGCTCTGGCTCAGTAAGTACCAGTGAATGAACCAGCTCAGTCTGCTTTGTACCTTGATACCAACAGCCTTCGTTGCTTTGTGACTTTTCCCATGGTCAGAGTAGGGACCCTGGGATTTCCTTTGGTTCCAACTCCAGCGCTTTCTAACTCCTGTGACTATCAGTGGTGCAGATTGTTAATGCAGATGTCATTGCTGAACTACCGCTGTTTTAAAAAGCTCACAGAGGGAAGCACCTCCAACGACCTTTTCTTTAAAGACAGGGTCCGTGAGAGAGAGAATAAATTTTTATTTAGTTTTTCATGTGACTTTCGTTGCTCTGACACTTCGGTGTGTTCGTGCTGCTGAGGTTCAAACTCGCACACTTGCACATTCCAGGCAAGCACCCTAACCACTGAGCAACCACGCCAGTCCCCTCCAATAACCTTTGATTCCAAATCCAGATGAAATGAAGACAGTGCCACTTGTTGAAGATTTCTTATTTGATGCTTTGGTGTGTGTGTGTGTGTGTGTGTGTGTGTGTGTGTGGTTTTTTTTTTTAGTGAGTGAAACATTATAAAGTCCCAAAGGACTCAGTATACATTAAAGAAGTGAAAGGGAGAACATGTCTATAGCAAAGGTTCATGGAGAAAGTAATTGAAGCTGGCAGAAGTCACAATGCCACACTCTTCCTGGACACATGACATAGAGAATGATGACCTTGCAGTTGAGAGATAAGATTGGTAATTAGGGAGGGATCCTGTGCTAAGCTGATCTCTCCCATCCACTGGTATTTCTTTCTGGAAACTTAAATGGGGCATTGAACAGAGCGGCAGCATGTTTCAAAGCAGACGGACTTGCAGGCTATCAAAACTAGGACTGAGAGGAGCCCTGGTGAGCATGTGCGCCGTGGAGGGAATTCTGCCTTTCAACAAGAAAAGGGATTTAGCTGGCATCTGAGGATTGACACAGACTTCTGATATTTCTACCTTTCCTTTTTGGGGGTACAATCTCAAACCTTAGATCCTGGCATTTAAAGGCTTAAAAGGATCCCATTCAGTTTGTTTGGACAGCATCTATCAGTATATATTACTTTTCTAAAAATCCAGAAGCCATACGTTCTCTTCATCTAGGAGACCACATGTCCTGGTTTTTCTGGAATAGCCCCATTTTTTCCTGTTGTACTGGTATAATTACCCGCGTCAGTCATTTGTGTTCTGGTTTGAATGCTGAAGTGCTCTGCCTAGAGGAACCGGGTGATAGAGTGCTGGACCTGGAAGGGTGCCCGCATGTGCGCACAGAAAGCTACGCTGTAGCACTGATAAATGACAACATGGACAAGCTCAGGAAAGCCCGCTAGGAGAAGGGGCTCATGATCTGCGGAGAACTCCTCCTAAGGGCACCATCTCCATCTTACAGTAATCACACTTAACCACTGGGAGAAAACTGCATGTATGAAAATGAGTAAGTCCCTAGATGTCAGAGTGTTGTCCCTTGTGAAATTGCTTAGGTTATTTTAGAAATTCAAACTAATTTAAAACATCTTTTAGGGGCCACATGTCTGAGTATGTAAGAGAAAGATGGAAACATTCATCAAACTGGTTACAAGAGGTAGAGGGATGGGATGGCGTGTGGTCAGGGTTGACTAACACCTCAGTTTTCCCCCATGAACACTTGGATCTCATATGGCTTGTGGAATGCATCACTTACTTTAAGAATAATTTGAAACAAACTGTCCCAGAGGTGATGTTGCTGAACTCATTGATTTGTGTTGGGGTAACTGGGATCCTAGGAAGTCAAGTAAATTTTTGTGGGTCACACCTTTATGAGAGGCAGAGATGGAGCCAAAATGACCCTCTCAACACCCTGTTCTGATTCAGGGACTGGATATTGCTCTCCTGCAGGAGATGCACAGATTTATTAAGCTGACTAAACTACAGGGAGAAAATGACTGGACACAAACTGAGCCATGCTGATTAAATTTTTACTTCCTCTAAATCCCGAACTAAAAAGTAACCGCCAGGGCTCCTGGACCCGTCTGTGTACCCTAGACCTGCAGGCTTCTGACTTATTCTTTGGAGTCTACTGTTTGGTTTGATTTTAGCCATAATTCTCCAATATGTGTTTGTTTGACGTGGTCATTAGTGGTTTAAAGAGGCAGCCAGTGTGTGGCCAGTAGGATTTTCCTGATATGGTTTTTTGTTTTTCTTTTTTTTTTTTTTTAAAGAGAGGAACAGTGAGAGAGAGAGAGAGAGAGAATGAATCAGTTTTATTTAGTTTTTCATGTGGCTTTCATTGCTCTGACACTTCGTTGTGTACATGGTGCTGGGGTTCAAACACGCATCCTTGCGCATGCCAGGCAAGTGCCGTAATGACTGAGCCACCTCTCCAGCCCTTTCTGGTATATTTTTATTGTGATATTCACGGGGTCACTTGCCTTGGCTTGTGTCACTGTCCTTCCTTGGGTCAGCAGTGTGTTCCTGGCTTCCCTGACGTTCCCCAGTGGAACCTGCTAATGTAT
This sequence comes from Aplodontia rufa, assembly GCA_004027875.1. Classification (NCBI taxonomy): domain Eukaryota; kingdom Metazoa; phylum Chordata; class Mammalia; order Rodentia; family Aplodontiidae; genus Aplodontia; species Aplodontia rufa. The sequence goes on from PVKS010002504.1 coordinate 57,316, forward strand.
GGGCAACTGAAATCAATTAAAGCCTTGGCCTTCCCTGGTGTTTGCGTGTTAACTGAGATCAGGACCTGAAGTTAAACTTGATCATGCTTTAAGAGGAAAGAGTTTAGGCCCTAACCAGCAGATTACTATCAGTAGAATCCTATTGCACGTTTTCTTTCTTTCTTTCTTTTTTTTTTTTTCTGGCTTCCTAATTTTCTTGAAATCCTACCAAATTGCAACACTTTCTGATAATAATGAACACACACCCTAGTGATAGTTAACATCCATGAGCTGAATTGAGAACCCAGCACTTTCCATGAATTATGTCATTTAATCCACAACACAACTAGAGACTATTTTATCTCTTCTGAATAGATTAAATATCTCTTCTGAACAGATTTAAAAACACTGAGAGGTGGATTTCTTGAGATCTAGCATCTCAGGGAGGGTAATGCAGGAGCAGATGGAGCTGAGTTTGAACCTGGGCATCTGACTTCAGAACCTCAGCTCTTTACCACCATGTGATATTGCCTGCACCATAGTAATGATTATGCAATTATGATGATTGGACAAAATATAATATAGCTCAATAAAATACAATATTATGTAAGATATAATTATATACCATTAGCTCTGTGGGTACTCATTTGCATACTTTGATCTCAGAAACGCCGAGGGGAAGACACAGCACTTTCTTGGAGGATTGTTAATAGAATTCCAGAACAGGGTGGTTTTGTAGAGTATAAAGTGCTTCCCCTCACCCGGTTTTTTTCCTGGGCTCCAGAGTTTGCCAGTGCTCTTATTGGGAGATAAATGCAGCCCTAGATCTAGCCATTCACGGCTCTCACAGAGGTCACGCATCACTTACTGAGTAAATGGTGGCTTTAGTAAGAGGACACGACTGTCGCTCAGCTGAAGAATTCTACTGATGTAATGAAAGTTCTAGCTCAGTCCAGTGGCAGGTGACAGACAGCATGACCCTAGCGAGGGCACTGGGTCTAAGCCTCTGCAGACTTAATTTATGACTGGGACTTGGCCTATCCTTCAGGAAAGTCCATGACCTGAGTGGCTGGGCTCCTCATGGTCTGTGTGGAAGGCTCTTCCCATATTCTCCACCCAAGGACACCTGGGAAGCCTCCCAACCACAGCAGCAGGAAGCCATCCCAGAGATTGGCAGCTCTGCCAATAATAATATGTGGTTAAACAGTTCATTAAATAAACAAAGACTCACTTTTTAGGTCTCCCCTCCATCTAGACGTCACTGCCCAGTTACCTTTACAAGAATAGTATTTATTCCCATGGTATGTATTTTCCCATTCCTTGCTTTGAATCAAAAGTTTTAAAGAAGAGGCCCAGAGTCTTCCTCTATGAGGAAGACCTGCGGGTGGGTGGCACACAGGAGATGCTAAGGAGATCATGCGTGACTGGGACAGAGTCTGTGTTCCTCCCTATGGAAGACTTTGTATTAGAACCTCGGAGAGCATTTCCTTATAGGAAGCACAGCATGATCTCCATGTTTCTTCAGTCATGTGTTTCTGCATAAAGTTTTGAGAGGGTTTCCGGAAAAGTCAGCAGCTCCATCTCTAGGAACTTGCCGTATGTCTTGAAAGTGCTGAGAACCCCTGTATCAGCAGGATGTCTCTCTCTGTGTAGCCCTGAGTTCTCCAGCATGCCCCCCCTTCACAGATCCTCTCCACAGTGTGGGCAGCAGGGGTACAGGAGCAGCCAGATGGGGAGGGCACAGGGAGGAGGAGGGACCACTGCTTGAGACAGGCCATCAGCTGCAGAGGTGACAGCCTTCTCCGGGAGCACCGAACTGCACTTTTAAGCTTCTCGGCGGAGCAGTGCTCAGCCCCATATTGTGCTCCTCTGCTGAAAGGAACACATGATGTGGGAAGCCCTGGAACGTGGAGGGAGCATCTGTAAAAGCAAATGGGGTTGGAAATGAGAGTCCCTTTCATCTGTGTCGTCACAATGTCCTGTACTTCCTGGCACTGGGTAAATACTTCAGAGCTTCTCCGTAGCCCCAGTGATCTTCGCAGTGTTCAGTTCCTCTCCTTTTCTGTCGGGCTCTAGTGCCGTTCCACAGCGCGGGGAGAATGCTAGCGTGGACTTCAGGAGTGCCACCCCTCCGTGCTCCTGTGACTGGGGCAGCTCTGGAGGAGGCCTTCCAGGAAGAATCGCTATAGGGCATCCTCACCGCGTCAGGTTCCAAGGAACCGATCCTCCCATTTTACAGAGGCAGAGGTGAGTCTCAGAGGACACAGCCCTGATTTGCACAGGGAGAACCATGGTAATATTCACCTGGAGTGCCAAGAAATGGTGTCGATAAGTGAAAATAATGTTAATAACCTAATAATCTGAAGCAGTTAGCTGGGAGATCTGGAACTGCTCTACCTGATCAATTTAGAACTTTTTCAGCACAGTATTCTATCTATTTAATGATCTCAGAAAAGAGATATTGGGTACAACTTTTGTAATAACAACAGTAGTGAAGGAAACAGACCTTAATAACTAAGGATTTTTGTGGTTTATAGGTTATCACCTCCCTTAGCTTCCCAGACTGGCAATTCCCCATTTTGCAGATTTATAGTACTCAGAGAGGTTAAGTGATTTGTGTATGGTCACACAGCTAGTACATAGCAGATCTGGAGCTTGAGTGTAGCCTGCTATATTTCACTTAAATTATGCTGTCTCATTCTGCGGAGCTCCGTAGGTTACGCTGTCTGATGGGAGGGATGTAACCTACGTCTTTTGAATGTCTGATACATCCAGGGGGTTTTCCAAATGGATTCATTTGGATGGGAGCTTGGAATTTGTTTGTTGGGGTCAGATAACCCCTTTATTTAGCAAACACCTAGACAGTGTTCAATGTCATTTCAGGCAGGCTTCTAAGCACTTTACAAATATCTAATTGTGAACTTATCAGTCCCACAGGTAGATATAATTTAACTCCATTTTGCAGATGTGAAAAGACCAGAGAGGCAAAATCCCTTCCAAAAGGACACACAGCCAACACCTAGCAGAAATAAGATGTGTGCTCAGGCTCTCTGACTCTGGTATCTGCGCTCTTCCCCTCCATAATGGGCTCTTCTGCTCCCTCCTCCTCTGTTGGCACAGCTGGGGGCTGGCTAGGAAATTTGGGTAAAGGCTGATTCAGATTGAAATGCTTCATTGTTCTAAACATGAGATGTCTGGGTGGTAAGTGTTGATAATGGATTCTAATTTTTTCTTCATTCATATATGTTCATTTATTTTCTAAATTTCCTTCAGTATCTATGTGTATCCTTCATTAAAGGGGCACAGAAACCACATTGCTCTTGTGTAGGGTTGCGGCTTGTGTGTTAGATGTCCCGATTTTCAATGTGTTCACACACACACACACACACAGGAGAACACGTGTCCAGAAACATGTCTGTCAGGCCCTGTTCATTCCATTGCGTGTTCCTTTTGAGACCGTGGGCTTCTCTGCACCTCTTTGAGCCGATGTTGGCTCACGTAGTAAATGGAGATTAGTAGGACTAAGTGAGGCCCTGAGTGTGCCCTGAAAATGTGAGCGACAGTGTTTAGGTGAAAATATATATGACGTGCTTTCAAAAGTTTCCATTCTGCTATCATTTTCATCAATGTTATGCAACTTGTGTTTGGGAAACTTGGCCAGGAAGGATTCTCTCCTGCTGCCCTTCGCGTGGAGCTATGAACTAGGGTGGAAGTTTTGTGGAATAAGCAATCGGCTGCTCCCTTGGAGAATTCTCTAGATTTGCAAGCAGAGGCGTTGCAGAATACAGCAGGAGTAATAACATTCCTCATGCAGTCCCAGCCTGGCGCTTGCCAGGGGCTCAGTAATCGGTAATTAGCTGACCCCTTGCCACCTCCTGCCATCCCCCCACTGCCCTGCCGTGGCCCTGGAATCCAGGGGCACCTGTACGTTGTCGCTGGTGCTCCCTGCTGGGGCCTGGGGAGCCCAGCAGCCCAAGCCATCTGATGAAGAGCTGCTGGGGGAGCTAACCCAGCCTCGAGCTGGGAGGGAACGAGGTGGAGCCTGGAAGCCAGGGCTGGGGAGAGATTTCCTGTGGGCAGGAAGCCTCTGCCCCCTTCCGCTTCCCTCACCCTTTTCCTCTCCCAGACCTGCTTCATTTTCTCCTTTCTAGTGACTCATTTTTTTGCTTTCTCCAACCATTCTGTGGGGGTGTGGGGGTCTCTCATGAAGACAGATGTTTCTCATTCGTTTGTTGCTAAGATTTAGCAAACAGAGTCTTGATGATCTCTCGGCTGCCTCTTGGAGAGCAGTTTAGGCTCTCGTTGAACACCCGCTTCATCGCTTCGGCTTCCTTCAGTCACACTGAAGCTCATTTGAAGTGACTGAGACTTCCCGTCAGCAGCTCCGTCCTGTTGGAAAGATGGTCTCCTCTGCCCCGGCGCAGACCCGCCAGCCTCCTCTTGAAGGAGGATTGAAAACTGAATGATCAACAAAATCATCTCCCCTGGCCGTGTCCCTTCTTCTCATCCATTTGGAGATTTCTGGCGTCCCTGGGGCCTGGCATGCAGGGAGCCAGACATCGTCAAAGGCCAAACTTCAGAAACAACCTCCCCCAGAAGCCCCTGGAGCGGTGGTGGCTGGTCCATGTCCCAGTCCAGTTGTTCCATCCAGTCCTGGGGGCTCTGCAGCCTGTCCAGCTGCTCTCGGTCCTGCGTGACGTGAGACCGTGTTCCTGAGTGACTTCACCCTCTTTAGCATTCAATTTCCCTTCATCCTGCTTAGGTCTTTGGCTCTGTTACTATTTCCACCACCTTTCTCTCCTCCACTCATCTGTCCTTTTCTGTGGCAGATTGCCGGGTTTAATGTAAAGGGAGCGTTGCCCAATGGTGGAACCTGGCTCACGCTAAGCCTCAGGCCCTCACCTCTGTCACTCAGCTTCTCTTTCTGGAGAGCAGAGTAGTAGGTACCTGCCATGTAGGGCAGTGTTGGGAGGACTAAAGGAGATGGTTCTGGTAATGTGTCCTGCAGGTTGGCATGCCAATATGGGAAGCCCTTCCTAGGCTGAGCATCAAAAAATCCAAACTGCCACAAAATTGGAGGCATTGTGAGCACCCACAGGATACCGTAGTGGAAAATTCCACACTAGGAAACTTTGTTTGACCCACAAAAATGTTAAGACTTCCATAAATTTACTTTCAGACTATGTATAAAAAATGCATTCAAAACTTCAATGAATTTTGTGTTTAGACTTGGGTTCCATCCCAAAGGTGTCTCATTACGTGTATGCAAATATTCCCAAATCCCAAACACCTTGGATCCCCGTATTTCAGATGAGGGACGCTCAGCCTGCATCATCCATTGCTGCTCTTGCCGTTATTCTGGAATTTAGAAGTTCTGGCTCCCTGAAGAGAACGCGCTCCTTGCCAGCAGCGCCTTCCTAGATCTAGTGTTGCCCTGGAGACACTGGTGAAATCCCCGGAGCACTTGTGAGATCCGCTCTGAACATTTGCCTCTGAGCACCACTGTGGCCGGGTGCTCACGACCCACCCCCTTCCCCAGCTGGATGTCATCAGCTCTGTCTGGGAGCCCACCACCTAGAGCCCAGAGAGGACAAGGAGGGATGCTGGAGAGAACAAAGGAATCCAGACCTGGGAGCCCCCACAGCCACAGACCCAGACCCCACCCAAGGAGGCCGACCACTCCTTTGTCTTTTGTCAGCCTCTTTTTTTATTATTATTTTTTATTAGTTGAATATGAACTAACAATTAAGGGGAAATCATTATCAAATAATCAAGAACAAATGTATATTCATATAGCAAGCCAAGGCTGATGCCATTCCATGGTTTCCCCCCTTGGGTTCCCCATGGTTCCATGTTTTCCTCAACCCCTGTGTTAAATGGACTTCTCATGGAGGTCGGAGGTTTCCCTCTAAGGTGATTCCCCCATACTTCCTCCCACCAGTCTCCTTGATATCCTTCCAAATCACTCCCTAATCCCTCCCCTTCCTAATCCCTGCCCCCCTCCCTAGTCTCCCAGTATCCTAGGCCAAGTTCCCCCTGCTCATGTAAAAATTCATACATGTTGAGGTTATTATTAGCTTAGCCATCTAACATACTATTTCCAGTTGCATTCTAGCTTCCACAAATGAGAGAAAACATTCGGCCCTTGAGTCTCTGAGATTGCGATACTTCATTCAGCATAATTTTTTCCATCTCCATCCATTTGGCTGCAAAAGTCGTAATATCATTTTCTCTAATAGCCAAGTAATATTCCATTTATATACGTACCAAAGTTTTTTTTTTAATCCACTCGTCGAGTGAGGGGCATCTGGGTTGTTCCATAGTCTAGCTATAGTAAATTGAGCTGCTATAAACATTGATGAAGCCTCATCTCTATAAAATGCTGATTCTAACCATTTTGGGAAAATACCCAGGAGTGGGATTGCTGGGTCTTGTAGAACTTGTGCCCACACCCTGATCCTTCCTTGCTGTTAAGGAAACATTGTCACTTTACCCTTCGAGGCACTTTTCTTACTTTAGATGAGCATCTGAATTATCTTTTCCTCTACCTCTTGGCGCTGCTGCCTAAGCCTTGGCCTTACTTGCACAAGCAGGCCACTGACACATGAGCCTTGGAATGAGAGGGATTAGCAGGGACTTCCTGTGAGTTTTGGTGACCAAGACCAAAGAGAGCTTTGATACATGCAGGACTAAGAAAGATGAATTAGGCAGCTGAGAAAGGCTGAAAGATTGGAGCAGTGACTTGGCTCCAAGGCTGCTCAGGACAGGGGGACAGGGCTGCGTGGCAGCAGTAACACACTCTCATCCCCATGTGTGTCACCCGTTGACCATGGCGTAGAGCTCGGGAGGGCTGCAAAGGTTACTTGAAGATAAACATGCCTGCTCCTCTGAAGCCTACGGCTGTGTAACTCGAGGTGACAGTGGGACAGTCACCCTCCCTCAGCAGTGTCCTCTTCACTAAGCTTGTGCTGGTTTCAGGCTCTCATTGTGAGCACAGGGAGAACAAGATCTGCTCCTACATCTTTTTTGAAAAACAGCCAGTAAACACAAAAACAATTGTCATTGTGGGTATAAAATCAGCAGGGAACAGGAATTGGGAAGAACTATGGTTGGGCAGCTGTGAGGTGGGCTACGTCAGGTGGCCTGGCCACACGTCACCTCCATGCCACCTCTGTGAAGAATCAGAGGAAAGGAGCTTGAAGGTGAAAGGTGGGAAGAGGAGCCAACAGGCAAAGGAACATTCCAGGTGGAGAAACTGGAATTTGCAAGTTCAAGATGGGACAATGAGGGCCTTTTCTAGGTCTTGAGCGAAGGCCATTTCTGGGAGAAGGGTGAGTGGCTTCAGCTGAGTTAGTAGAGGTGGGAAGGAGTCAGATGATATGGATTGTGGGTCGTGGTCAGGGGTTTGAATCGCAATGCAGGGGGCTGGTTCTTCAACTTGACTGTGTATTGGAATCACCTCTCTTAAACACCCTCTCCCTAGAGTATCTGAGGGATGGGAAGACATGAGAACAGACATCTAGAGCAAGTTCCCATGGGGTACCGATGCTGCTGGTCCAGAGACTAGGCTTTGGGAAGTTCCGTTCTAAGGCATACAAAGCCCAGAAAGTGTTTAGCAGAGTCACAGGGGCCAATGCAGGCAGCAGCCTCAGCCCAGCACAGGGGTCCGCAGTGAGTCTAGCTGCCACAGACACTACCTCATGGCAGGGCAGCCTGTTCCTGCCATCCTCTCCTCTGCCATGTCATAGGACACTGGACTCCATGCAATGCATCCTAAGGCCATCAAAACCAAACCCCTGTCCAATGGTGTTGGACTTTCCTCCTTGACCAGGGCTGCCCCGTCTCCTCTTGAATGGATTGGGTCTGAGTTAGCCCTGCCCCACCCCCAGGCCCTGAACCCTCAACAAGTTTCCTGGCCTCAGTTCCCCCAGACCCCCACTTCCTCTCTTCCCCATCCATCTTGCTGCTGGGGGTGCATCCAAGTTAGAGAGGGCAATCTTGCTAGGCAGGAGGACCAAACCAGTGGGTGACAGAAATGTGGGCCATCCAGGAGTGGCCAAGAAGCCATGGAAAGGACAGCCTAAGGAGGGCTGAGGAAAAAGTTTTTAAAAAGCGCAAAAGTCCATCTACATCCAATCTGTTGAAAAGTGTAAGAAATTAGAGGAAAAAAGCAAACTGATTTGTCAACAAATAATGACAACTTCATCGAGAGCAGCTACACCCGAGTGGGCGGCTGGAAGAGAGCAGCAGTCGCAGCCTATAATGCACATCTAATGTGACTAGGTCAAATAGTACACAAGAAATCACTCGGCGATGAGAATTAGTCATTATGCACATGAAGCTCACTCGGTGCCCTGGGTGCTTCAAGACCTGCTTGAAAAGTGGAATAATTAGCAGATAACTGCTCTATTAATTATGCCAAGGCTTGCTTAGAGATAGGGTGAGAGGCCAAACGTGTAGGATGACGAGGGCTATCTGTGTGTTCCTTTTATCTTTGCACTGTGGCGGAGCAGATGGGACACTTGTGGTCAGCCTGAGCCCATAGGCCCGGGAGCTGGAGCTCTGCTGTGCCCTCCTGACTGCACCTATGCAGAATGCCTATGTGGGCTCAGGGGCCACCTGCAGCATGCCAGTGGCACTTGGGCACTGTGGGTGTTCAAGGTGTTCTTGAGTTCCATTTGTGACGCATCTAGGAACCAGGCCCCAACACCCAACTTTCTGTCCTCCTGCCTCATCCTTCCTTGGCCACGTGATGAGCATTCTCCGTTCCTTGCCCCACTGACCCTAGCAAGATCATCCCACGTGTGGAAGAACAGATACTGTGAAAGCCCAGAGCTTTGAACATCCCGATTTCCACCAAGCAGACCCTGACAAACCATGTGCAGAGAATCTGGGAGGAGAAGAGGGAGCAAGGGCCATCTCCCTGGAGTCCGAAAGCTGTGCTCTAGCACTGTCCGGTGGGACCTGTTGCAGTGATAGGAGATTCGCTTGGATGGCATATGGTGTGGGCATTTATGGGGCTAACACGACGAGGAACAGAACTCCGTTTTAATACCAACTAATTTGAGTATAGATAACTGCGTGCAGATGGCCTCTGGCTTTTGCTGTTTCCTTGTGGGCTCCTGATGAGAGCTGCCTGTCTAAGAATGAGGGACCTCAGAGCCTCTCAGGGTGATGTGTGACGTTTCATCTTGGACAGTTTCCCTCCTCTTATCCAACGAGAGCTACGTTCTCTCTGAATGAATCAAGATCTGCCCAGAATTACTTAGGGAGGTGAAGGATGAACATATTAACAGGCTATGGATAACAAGAAAGCCCTTTAAAAATGGATGTGGTGGCTGCAAAATGCTGCCAAACCAATTTGTGCAAAATAGAGAAGGACGAGGGTGAGCTGTGGCCGACAGAGAGCAATTAGTTTTGTGATTTTTTTGCCTTGAATTATTAATTTCAGAAAGGGCTGCCTCTCTTACATCTGCATCTTCACCCTTGTTAGTCAGCTTCTTGTTGCTGTGACCAAAACACCTTATAAGGGGAGCTTAGAGGACTGAAAGTTGTTTGGGTTTGTGGGTTCAGAGTTTTAATCCACGGTCACTGACTCCATTTCCCTGGAGCCAAGGGGGAGGAACATCAGGGAGGAAGGGCATGGTGGAGGAAAGCCACCAGCTCATGACAGCTGAAAAGTAGAGAAAGGGTGAGGGCCATGGGGAAGATGTCCCCAGGGACCCACCTCCTCCAGCCGCACTCCACCTGCCTCCATTACCACGCTAGTAGTCTATTCAATCTAGGGTAAACCTATGAGGTCACAGCCCACAAAATCCAACCATTTCACCCCTGAATATTCCTGCCACTTCACAAGAGCTTTTGGGGGACAACTTATATCCAAACCATAACCCCTCAAGTGTGAGGCACCTGGTGGGGGACCTCTCTTTCCAGGGTGATGAGCAACTATCTTCCCTGGTTTCTTTTCTCGTGTTCTCAGCCCTGGAACGGGATCTGCATTTCTTTTTCTTCCCATGCTCATGATGAATCATCTACACCAAGAAGCATTAACAAAACACAGGGGTCCGACCCAACAGGAAAGCATCCTTATCATACCTCGTGGGCCAGTCTCCTGTATGAGGGCCCCCTGCACACAGCCCTGGCGCACAGGTGAGCACACCTCAAAGTGATCTATGGGCGGTCATTTTCCTTCTGTTAGGTGCAGCGACTTTGGCTGGTGGGTGCATTGGGATGAGCTTGCCAGGGATGCTGTGAGCAGGCTGGATCTCAGCTTGAGCGTCTTAAGCAATGTCTTCAGTCACGAAGGGCCTCTTGGTACAGAGCTCAGCCATCTTACAATTGCATGCGCGTCCCACAGAGGTTCGGGAGCGTGAGCAGCACCATTGCTAGCAAGAGCTGTCAGAGCGCATGGCTTGCCCTTGACAGTGGGGCAGAGGGAGGGACAGATACTGGGCTTGGTGTGACATTGCCGTCTCTGCACCGCCGACTCAGCATTGCCACCCTTCAGAAGTTGATGTGCCCTCACCTTGGTTGCTCCAACCCTCACCTCAGACCTCCTTGAGGACACTGCCCACCTGGCTGTGCACACCGACTCTGTGGCATGTACCGTCAGCTTTGGATATTTGACAAGGCGTGTGGCTTAGTGGAAAGTGCTTTGGGGTGAGACCAGTTGGAGTTTTAAATCTTTCTCAGCCACTTATTGGCTGCTTGACTTTGGCAAAGAGACCTCTGTGGTCATGTTCCTTTTCTGTGAAACCCCACTAATGCTGCCTTGTAGATGGTGAGGTCTGTGAGTGACTAACGTGAAGTGCCCAGAACAAAAGGCCATATGTGCTGGAGGAGATGAGGTGCCACCCGGAGCTCCCCATGCCGATTTCAGCTAGCCCCGAGAACAAGGCTGCCTCCGGGGAGCCCATCCTTCCGCTCTTCTGCCTGTTCGTTCATTCTTCTGTCTTCCTTGTGAGTCGGAGCAAAGGTTATGGATCCATTCGTTCGTTCATCTGGTCAGCAGCCATCACTGCAGACACTGCATGCCAAGAATTGTTCTAGGCGCTAGAAAGCACAACAGTCCTGACCTCAAGATGCCAGACAGTCATCATAAATGAAGGAGGAGTTGTCCAGTGGTGCTAAGCGCTAGGTGGAAAGTTACACTGGGCTCAGGAGCTTGGGCTGAGTGACACGAGTGTAATTAAGATGAGAGGTTAGTATATGAACCTTAGCATCACCTGCACACATGCATGTACACACGCTCATGCACACACACAGAGGAAAGAGGGTACACTTATGGAGCCACAGTAAGGCTAAGGGCATGCAGTGAAGGGGACTGAGATACTGGGGTGGGGAGTAGAATCTAAGAGGTCAGAAGAGGTTGGGATGAGACCAGCAGAAGAGGAGTTGAGGACGGAGAGGAGAGGCAGGTAGATGACGTGGAGTAGGGAGAAGAGGGAGGGAAAGATGGTGGCCACGTGGGGAGGTTAAGAGAGAAGAAGCTCAGTTCCCAGTGGAGGGAACACATTGCCCTCTCAGGAAGCTCAGGAAGAAAATGTTCATGGCTCACTGATGGGCAGGGGGCTCAGGTCTGGGGCCCGTGAAACTGATCAGTGGTTGAGAGCTAGGCTGGACCAAGAAGCCAGTATTTATATGCTGCTTGTGGACCACAGGTCCCTGTCTTGATTCTCCAATTCCACCTTCAAAGAGTGACTAATATTAAAAGTAAAATATTTACCTGTTTTGATCTTTTTTTTACAAATACACAAGCACTCACCCGTGCATATTGTTTAAAATAAGCAGTAGTTTCCTTGTCTTTTGAAGCATAGATGTGATATCACAATTTCACAGGGACCAAACCCCCCAAAAAATCTAAATTATTATATTCTAGTATCAGTGCTTCATTATCTATCACAGTTCTGAAAAGAAATAAAAGCCTCCCACTTCCCACTGCCATGCCCTAAGCACCTCCATCTACTCCGCATCTGCCTGCCAGTCTTTGTGAAGAAATGCGTTGACCTGCAGGTTGTTGGTTGGTCCCTGCCACATCCTCCTGTCATTAAGAGAGAGTCCCTTACTCTTGCCCCTATCACCTGAAGCAGGATGGGGATAAAAGCACAGAAACCAAATAATTCACCCTTTATTATGCTGGGAAAGGGAGAGGAGCAGAGAGATGTGTTGCCATGGAAACCGGGTTCTGTTTACTAGTAGCTTCCTCTCCTTGGAGTGTGGTGGGTTAGCCTGTAGGGCCGTGGCTCTCAGCCTGGCTGCACATGGGACTCTCCTGGGGCTCTCCTGGCACCTGAGCCCCGCCCCTCATCATTAGGATTTCATTAGTGTGGGAGGCTGTCTGGCATCCCTCCGTAGTTCTAATGTGCAGACAGAGATGGGAGCTACCACTGCAGGAGCAGCCTTCCCGTGCTGGTGAATTAGTCATTATCCCGAGCATCAAGAGTCAGCGTAAATGAATGCAGGACTTCATTGTATTTTCATATTGATATCACATTCAGCTGGGGAAGGCGTCTGCTCACTTCTCCACCTTTCAGAAACAGTGAATCTCTAGTCCCACTCTCTCTCCCTCTCTTCTCTGTGTGAAGGAGCCGTGTATCGGGAAGTCAGAGACCTTGCTGGCCCCTTTCTGGAGAGGCTGCCCTGCTCAGAGAGCATGCGTGGGCACAGCCCTCAAGCAGGCAAGGGCCAGCCTTTGCCTTCCCTTCATGGATTTCCTTCAACATGCAGGTCTAAGGGGAATGGCGGAGGGGTGGGTGGCTGGAGTCCACACTAGCTGTAATCCCAGACAAGAGTGGGCCAAGTGTGTCCCCAGGGAATGCCCAGTTCTGTTGTCATCACTAATGGTGCTGACTTAGGGACCTCATGTGCCTTTCCCTTTTCTTCCCTGAGCTCAACACACTGTACGGCTGATGACAGGCTCAAGCACATAGGGCAGACAGGGCCAGTCTCTCCTTTAGTGGCACTGCACATCCATCAGTGGTCACAGTGATCACATACCTCACACTTGAGGTTTGCAAGCCCTGGATTGGAGAACTGAGAAGCAGGAGGCCACGTGTGTCCCAGGTGGGGGTTGGCAGTATCCGAGAACTGGGGTGGCGCTTATGTCACTAGCTTTATTTTTTGCTTAGTGAGAAGGGGATTGAGGTGTGAATTCCTTTAACCAGCACCAATGCTTCAAGCCAGCTCCTGGTGGGAAGTCCCAGATCTCCAGGGCTGATCTACATTCCTCTCCGAGGGACTGCAGTGTGGTCCTTCCAGTGGATCATAGCCAAGACCACCTTGTCTTGTTCTCACTAAATTACCTGTCGTCGTGTCTACTAAACACATGTCCTTGAGGGCAAGGCGCACCAGTGTCCAGCATAGCACTGCTCAGGCAGTAAGGGAATGGACCTTCCTGGGCTGGGAACGTAATCTCCACTGTCCACTGTCTCCAGCGCAACTGCATGCACTCAGTTCACAGGCCTGGCTCCAAATCCTGCTCTTTGCTTCCCGGCTGTCTGCCCTTGGGCAAGACAGTTCCCTTGGCTAAGCCCCCCCCCTTTTTTTTTTAAGAGAGAGAGACCGAGAGAAAGAGAGAACCAAATTTTATTTACTTTTTCATGTGATCTTTGTTACTCCAGCACTTCATTGTGTACATGGTACTTGCGTCCTTACGCATTTCAGGCAAGCTCCGTAACCACCGAGCCACCGCTCCAGCCTCAAGCCCTTTTTCATTTCTATAATGGAGGTAATGATAGGAATCCTACTGATTTGGGTACTAATAATTATTAAATGTGACAGTGTATGCCAAATGCTGGCATAGTGGCCCAGAGGGTCAGTACTTGGTAAATGCTAGCTATCATGCCAGTATTAGTATTAGTATTAGTATTATTATCTGTGTGATAGCATCATGTGCAAACAGACAGATAAATTATTATTGCCAAAACATCCTGAGCCATCCTAGATTTGCTATTTATTCTGATTAAGACAACAAAAGCAATTGGTTTGTAAGGAGATTGGTTTGTAAAGTGATTGTGCTGTGTAGACAGCATTATCAGCTAGAATGTGGATGCACAAGGCCTTCCCAGGTGGGGAGTGTCATCGCAGGAAAGCAGGATCATTAGCACAAAGAGCACTGGAGAGGGAGTCCATCCGGGTCAAGGCCAGTAGGAGGGCTTTTGCAGAAGAGCTGACCTGGAAACGGCCCTTGTAAGTGGAGCAAAAGTCAGTGTGTAAGGATGCCCCGTGGGTCACCATGTCATTGGCATTTCTGCATGAATTTGTATGCTATTTGCAGTGTCTTTGCACAGAGCCAAGATCTGTGAGTCACAGCTAAGATCCTTTCTCTCATAAGTTATCAGATCAAAGTTCAAATCAGCAAAGAGGAGGCTCTCAATTCCCCTGCAGTGCAGGAAGCTACACCCCAGGTGCCCTCCTGTTCCCACCGCACCATCACAGAGGCTGGGGTGCTCTGGCTTCCTTTCCCTTCATTTGAGCTAAGTCCCCCAAATCCAACTGGCTCAATAGGTAACTAAATGGAGAAGTCTAGAATAAGAGCCAGTGTCTAAAACCACTCCCACCTTTGGACGGCAGCCATTGGAATATCAGGTCAAGGTTTGGAGACTGTATTAAAAGCAAACACCAGGATAGACTGGTCAAGGACCCGGCACTTCGTCATGCCCTCCTCCTTCGCAGCAGAGGCAAAGGTCTTCACAGGCAGGCAGTGATGAACACCGCGCACACGGCCAAGTCATCTTTCATCACAGTGTTATTTTGCTTAGAGCTCCAACCTCTACATTATGTCTTAAAACTTGTCAAATCGTGCACAGTACACTGACTTCATAGGAGAAAAACGAGTTCCCTAAAAATCTCAAAAATCAGACATTTCTGGTAGAACGAGACATTATAACTCCAAAGTCCTACAGATAAATAATAATTAGGAATGACATTTGCTCAGCAGAGCAGGCAGAAACAACACTCTCCATCAGCCGTGTTCTCAAATGGCTGCAGTTTCACACCTCTAAACACAACTAATAAAAGGCCAGGCCCGCAGCCTTCAGGAGGGTAGCAGAAATTTTCTTGGTTAGAGGTCGGGACAAACAACTTGAAAGGGGTGTTTTCCTCTGTTTCCTAAGTACCTTTGCGAATGGGAAGAAAGTAGTTTCCTAGTTAGGGGAAATGTTGCAAAACCACCTGTCTGCCCTTCAGGATGACATTTGCGTTGTGATTGTACACACAGACGCAGGGTGTGAGACCTGAGGGTGCCACTGCTACTTGCATCATTTGATAGAGAAGGGGACGAGGATGCTTCTGTGACAGCAGAGCTGGAGGCAGAGGGAGGTGCTAGGGTGCAACTCGTAAGCAGAATGTTCCAAGATCAGGGCAGCTCACTGGCCTCATCCTGATCCTAGCTAGCACCAAAACTCCGGAGCTGTCTTCCCAGGGTAGGAGAAGAAACAGGCTGCAGGAGGCGTAGTGACTTATCAGAGGTCTCACAGCTAGTCAACAGCAGATCCAGGCTGGAGCTGACAGCTACTCCATCCTGCGTGTTTTGGTGGGGCAGTAAGGAAGTATCCGTAGGTCTTTATTGCCGTGGTCATCAGACTTTTTATTTTTTACAAATTAGCAGATAACCAAATGTCACTGGAGGGCCCGGTCTAGCCACAGATCCATTACAGGATGGGTCATTCACCAGAGGGCATGACCCTCCTCGGGGGCTCGCTGCAGCCTATGTAGATTTGGTACATCAAGCCTGCATTGTCTCCGTGAATAATCTCCGATCAGAGGATAATAATTAAATCGTGGCAATGCCCACTTAGTAAATTAGCTCAATTGGCAAAATTCAATTTAAACAGCTATTTTGTCTCCAGCGATAGAATTATAACCCTTCACTTAATGAGCCAGACACTTAATAATTCAAACATACTTAGAAAAACCAAACACAGCTTCTCCATCACAGACCGGGGATCCAGCCACCCTCCTGCGGCTGCCTTGCCAGCAAGCTGGACACTCCGGAAGACAAGCTTGATATTTGGTGAGCAGGTAGGGGCTACCCAGGTTCTATGCAGAGTAATTGATTTGGTGACATTGAGCAAGCTGCCTAATTTTGCAAACAAAGTTTTATTGGAACACAGCCATTTATTTACATAATGCCCATGACTGCTTTCACATCTCAGTGGAAGAGCTAGGTAGTGGTGGCAGGGACCCAAAACCTAAACACGTATCCTCTGGCCCTTTAAAGAAAATCTGACCCTTTTAGAAAGTTCACCAAACCCTAGACTTGGGCCTGATTCCCTGCTGTGAGACCTAGGATCATATTTCCCCTCCCTAGAGGTCAAAGGTCTGTCTCCTAAGAAAGTGAGATTCAGGCTTCTCTGCTTGGCACATAGTAAGTGTTCAATAAAGGCTAATGGTAGTAGCAGTCATGATATCAGGAGCATACTTTGAGTGCCCACTGTGTGCCAAACTCTGTTCTGAGCTCTGCATGTGCCTCAGCTCATTTACCACCCATAACCACCATGGGAGGGTACTATTATGATTATTTTAAGTTTGAAACTTGAAGAGGAGTATTTGTTATTCTTTTTTTTTTTTAAGAAAGAAGGACAGAGAGAGAGAGAGAGACAGAATCAATTTTTATTGAGTTTTTCACATGGCTTTCGTTGCTCTGACACTTAGTTGTGTATGTGGGTGCTGGGGTTTGAACCTGTGTACTCACGCATGCCGCGCAAGTACCATAACCGCCGAGCCACCGCTCCAGCCCTATTATTCTTTTATCCTATTTTTCTTCCAAACTTTCCTCTATTTATCTCTTTTGTGAAGCACTTTTGTCCCATTCCGCTCTTTTACTGGATCATAAGCTGCTCAAGGGCAAGATGCTGTTGTACCTCATCATCCCAAGACACAGGCCCCACAGATGGCAGAGGGTCACCCCTCCTCCTCTCGGTCACTAGTGCTATTGTTCATTCACTGAGTGGGTGATGGGGCCTTTTTCTACCTTGCCAGCTCTATCTTGGTTCTTCTCCTGTCCTCTGCAGTGGCAATGGGAGGTGGATGTCACCTCCAGGTTCCGTGAGCAGACTGCGAAAGCTCAGGTGGGTGCACCTTCCAAGATCCCGGGAACCACTGAACTGCAGAGCAGCCAGTATCCATCTGTCCAGCTAGCACTGATCGTGTGCCATGGAGGTCACACCTGCAGACAAAACCCCCATGGCCCCCACAGCTTGCAGTCGTGCCAGAAATCAAACCCCCAGAGCAGCCGACCCTGGAGCTGAGTCCTTTGCTGGTCCCTTTTTGTGTAGGAATAAGTGTTCTTCATGGCATCTCCATGTCCGAATATTGGTTTTCATGTGCAGTTAGTAAGATACTTAAGGCTCTCATAAGCAGCTCATGTCTTTACTAAGGTCATCCAAGACTATAAGAAGGAGGGAAATACGGTCAGCCTTCAGGCAGCCCCCCGCCTTGGGTGTCTGCTGCTCTGCTCATGTTAGCACATTTATTCCTCACTATAAACCTGTAAGTTGAGGGGCTGGAGCGGTGGCTCAGTGGTTACAGCACTTGCAGTGCATGCAAGAGTACGCAAGTTCAAACCCCAGCACCACGTACACAGCAAAATGTCAGAGGAATGAAGGTCACATGAAAAACTAATAAAAATTGCTTCCCTCGCTCTCTCTTAAAAAAAAAAAAAAAACCCTGCAAGTTGAGATAGAAATTTCCCAACTTCCCAGTTTGCAGATGGAAAAATGGAGGCTCTAAGCTTTTAAGTCTTGTTCAGGATGACCCGGATATTAAATTGCAGAGTAATTTCTTGAATCCCTGAGCCCCTGTGCCTCCCGTTCTTCTGGAAGTTTCTTGTGGGCCCAGGACCAGCCCTCCACCGGAGCGGCGTCTCGTTCTGTCTTCAGTATTAGTATTCCCTTGGTTTTTGAAAAGGAGTGGCCACTTTAACATGGAAAGCAATGAGGATGCTGGGAAGTGGGCGGCGCCTTCTGAGATTCCTACTCAGTGCCGTGGAGTCTTTAATTTGAGACGCTGGAGACAAGCTGAGAAGGGAAAGTGTGTGTGCAGGCAGAGGGGACAGCAAGAAGCCATCCATCGTGAGGAGGCCCAGCGAGGCTGAGGCCGCAGAGGGCAGGTGGAGGCAGAGTGGCAGGGTACTGCAGGGACAAAGGCCCCGGGAGCAAGGGCGAGCGGTTCTTTGAAGACCTGCAAGCTGGCAGGAGAGCTCCAGAGGCCAGATGCAAGAAGAAGAGGGAAGATGGAGCAGGTCCCACAGACCTTGGCCACCTTGAGGATTCTAGGCTTCAAGAGCTCTGAGGACCTTGGGGGAGTCTTCAGATCTACGTGGGTTGGAAGAGATCACTCTGAATCAGTTTGTGGAGGACAAACTGGATGGGGCCGGAGTGGCCACAGGATTCTGCAGACACTGAAGGTCGTGCATGCTCCTGAGGTGGAGGACTGGACAGAACCCAGCCCCACTTCTCTGGGGCTGCCTATTTCAGCGTGTGCCTAACAGCAGGGGCTCTCAGCAGCAGGAACTCTGTCACCCATAAATGTCAAGATGCATCCTTTCCCCCCATTTAAAAATATGTGCCGTTCAAAAATAAAACTCAACCGTATCATTCGCGCTTCACATCTGGTCTGCGGTTGCAAAATAACAATCCCACTGCCACCGAAGGCGCATAGAAGCAGCCCCACCTAAGGAGGGTGCATCCTGCTTGTGATTTCTGCTTCCTTTATTGACCTTTTCCAAGGTGTCAGAAAGCAGATTCTCTCATTGAGATGTTGACACCCAAGAAAGTTGGTAGTATATCTTATTTATGGCAGTGTGTGTATGGGTGATGGGGAAGGAAGTTAAAAATCAACTGTCAAGGCAAGAAAAATAGGATTTTGCTCAGTCTGTTCTCTCTCCCCCGTGGCTGCTGGCCACTCTGAATCATGAATTGTGTCCATGCATCTCCTATGGTCTAATTAACTTAGAGGGAAGCTGGGTAAGAAGGGAAAATATCTAAAGGTGCCCAGAAAAAACAGTCTGTGGAGCTGGCACGTTCGGTGTCTGATTAGCAGCAGTTGGTGCACTCGCCCGTGAACCACACAGATGTTCAAGTGGGAAGTCTTGAGGTATTGGGAAATTATCATAAATTTGAACTTGTTGGCAAGCATCTATTTTCATATTTTACAGAAAACTGTAATTTTCCTTCCCAAGTTTCCTCTCCGCTGAGAAGGACGAATTTTGTTCCAAGATGGTGGCAGCTGCCTGGCTGTGCCTTGTATACCTTGAAGACACAGGAAGGCAGGGCTTGGCCTGCCAGCCACACGATGCCTACATGGGCCAGGAAGCAGGGAGGCCACCAACTAGCTGCGGGGGGCACTGACAGGAGGGGGTGCCTCCCAGCCCTGACCTGAACTCTCTGCCATCCCAGCCACGGGACCTCCGTTCTGAGCACAGGTCTCCTTGCTCAGTTGAAACGCAGAAATAGTGACACAATACGGCTCCCTGAGGCAGTAAAGGCAAATCAATGCACACAACCCCCGTGTCTGCTGAATTCGGGGGAAAGGCTGGGCACGTGTCAGAAGCTCAGGACCAGCCAGCAGGAAGCACCAGCAGCTTCTCCAGCCTACTCATGGAATGGTGCTTTTGCTTTTCCCACACCCTGTCCTGCTTTCTAGGGTTCCCACTTTGGAGAAGGCCTGGGGAGTGGGAATTGGACAAGTCGGTTTTGAATACTCACTGGTGTATCCCCTGATCTCTTGTGGAACAACCAACAGCTGTCTGTCATGTTGTTCCACCCTGTGATCCAGCCCTTCTGTGGACAGAACTGTACCGAGGTGATGTCCACAAACGTGGGCTGAGAGCCAGCTTCAGCATGTGTATGTGATTCAGCAGTCTGAACTTTCAAAATGTGTGAATTAATTGCTAATATTTAAATGCAAGGAGTTCTCATACAGTAAGACTGATTCATGGCTTTGAGTAAAAAGAAGGTCCCACATTTCTGCACCGTGCCACCCCACTTTGATGAGCAGTGGTGTTCCTCACAGGTGACTCCTGCTGAACTTTGGCTACCCTAGCTCAGCCCTGGTACACCTTATTGTATGGACCTATCTGCCTGGTCCCCATAGGCATTAGGGATTGCTGACCCTATGGCCCTGGTTCTCCAGGTGTGGTCCTGGGGCAAGCCAGCAGCAGCAACATCACCCAGGAGCCTCTTAGAACCACACAGAGCAAATTCAAGGGCAGAGCCCGGCCCTCTGCATTACCCCCCTTCCTCTACCCAGATGACAGGTAAGCTCCTTCCATTTGAGATCCTGCCTGGGGTTAGAGACAGGTACTGGGAAATGAGGATAACTGCTCCCAATGTCATCTGTGCCATTTAACTCACTGTGAAAATTTAGAAGTCCCTTTTCTTTTGGGGGCCTTGTTTACCTTCTCTGTAAAGTAAGAAAGTCAGGCTAATTGGTTTCCGAGGGCCTTCTGTCCTCAGCAGGTGTGATTCTGTAATTCTTCAGGCCTGCAGGCTCGTAATTAGCACTTACATGCGGCTCAGTGCCAGCCTGGATGGGGTAAGCACTTTACCTGGGTAAGGTCGGTTCACTGTGACCGCGGCGGGACTTCCCTCCAAGGACTCATTGTATCCAGAGCGGGACAATGAGGCACGGAAAAGGGCTGACACCCTGAAGCCCCTTTCTGGGAGAGCCCTGGCTTTGTGTAACCTGACAGAGGGTGAGCCCCTACTGCCTGACATTCAGCTTTGTCATGGTACCTGAGAGCTGTGCTGTCGCCGGCACCTTAGAATAAGGCTGATGGGTCCCTCAATGCAGGCCGGGCAAGGAGGACTTCGAAACTAGTGTGTGGCAGTAGTGGGTTTCCCTGCTGCAGCTGCAAGGAACAGGCAGGTGGGGACCCTTCTGAAGGACCCTAAGATGAGTAGGGGGTGTGGGCCAGCAGAGGGAGGGAGAGAACCAATGTGGCATGGTGGGTGCCAGCCAGGCGTTGGGGCTCCCCAGTGCTCTGTGGAACCCAGCTCCATCCACTTTTTCCAGGGCAACCTTGGGAGAGCATTTTACCACCCTGACTTGGTTTTCCCATCTGCAAAATGGGAACAGCACACTCTTCACAGCAGCTGTGAAGACCACGTAAGCAAACAGGTTGACAAAGAGCATCTGGCCACCAGGCGGCAGCTGTCTTCAGCACAGGATCCAGGTCACTCTAGAAGCCCCTTGTGTGTGGCTGTGACGGTGGAGAAGCTGAGCAGCCTCTGACGTAGGATGTCCCCTTGCTTGTCAGTGAGCTCCCGGCAGCCACTGGCTCTGAACGCTGTATTTCCCAGACGTTTTGACTCATCTCTCCTGGCTCTGCCTGCCGTGCCGAAATCCTCTGGGTCCATCCTCCCAGAGAGTGGCTGGCGAGTGACTCTGGAAGGTTTAGTTTCTGACTACAGCCTCAGAGTCATCATCTTGGTGTGCGCTGGATTAAAGAGCGCTCACACGCTTGAGACCCCACGCCCCAGGTCAGGGAGCCCAGTGTGTCTCCCCTCTTCTTCCCCCTGGCCCAGGCAGAATCCTTTGGCATGGTTTAAAGAGTGTGGATTCAAAAGCAGACAGCCCTGGCTCTGCCACGTACTAGCTGTGTATCCTTAAGAAGGTCACCTAACCTCTCTGGAACTGTGATCATCCATTTAATGGGGTAGTGGTACCTTCCTAATGCCTTAAGTGGTGCAGAATGGCTGGTAGTTGCCTTCCCTCCCCAGATTGGAGAAGATACATCATTTTGTGCAGAAAGATCAGGAACACAGAGTACAACAAATCTGAGTACTTTGGGTCTTAGAGTGAGAAGCCAATAGGAATGCACTTGACTGAAATGATGATTAATCCATCCATTGAGCATTGCTCCGTGCCCCGCACGCTGTTAGATATTTCATGTACTTATCTCAGTCAATCTTTCCAGGTATTTTTTTTCAACTAGGGAAATACTATTATGCCCATTTCAAAGGCAAGAAACTTGAGGCTCAGTGAAGTGACATAGATATGGCCAGGTTCATAGCCAGCAATCTGCTGGTCTGTGTCTGCAGGTCACAGCAGCCTGTCTACAGAAGCAGAGCTTGGGGGTGCTCCTCTCACCTGGAAGCCATTCATCCGTCCAACCCCAGTACTTCCCTCTGGGTCTCTCCGTCCCCAAGCCTCTCCACTGGCAGCACCGTTGGTTTTGCTTATCGTTTTGATTTGTCCCTGGCCCGATTCTTCCCCATGAGCTCCAAGTCTGCGCTTGTTTGCATGTGAGTTCCCTGGCGTACCAATGTGGTTCTGTTCAAGAAAAGTGAATATTCCTTGCACCGCAGACTCCAGGAAGCCACAAGAGCCTGGCCAGGCAGATGGACACCTGGGGCCCTCCCCTCTTCCCTGCTGCCCCCCAATGCATTCACAGACCGTCAGTTGAATGATGCTCCCAAGAGCCAAAGCCTGTTCCCCAAGGGGACCTATTTGGTTCCAGCCGGCAAACAGCAGCAGCGAATGGGAGGAAGGGATGATTTAGCAGCTTTCCACTCTTGAGGGAGGAGGGGACTAAGCTCTGGTCATTTGAAGAGAAGCCTAGGCCCCCAGCCCCGCAGGGGCATCCTGGAAGGTTGCAATGGGAACAGTGGGGCTCGGTCCCCTTCATGCAGCCCACCTGGGCAATCAGGATGCAGGAGCCCGAGAGCAGGGAAGTGCCAGCTCCTCTGCCTGGGTGACTGCAGGGGTTCATCATCATCACTCCCTTGGGGCCCTCCCAAATGCAGCCTTAGCTGGCTTTCAGATGTAGAGGGGAGAGCAGGAGAGTTTTGGGAGCTGGCCTGTGCCACAGCTCCTGTGCTTGGCATCAGATGGCAGCTTTCCAGAAAATGCTGCCGGGAACCGAGAGCTCCAGCATGGCGTGCTTTCCTGCCTTCACGCCACCAATCCATGAGGACCTACTGTGCTTCAGGGTCTAAGGCAGGGTGGATCCTTTCTCCTAGACCTGCATTCCTGAGTGTGCGGAGAGACAGTGAACCAACAAACCTCCTAGGAAGAAGAATGTCACGCAGTGATGCGCCATCTGAAAATCACACAGTCGGATTTTCTCCTAGACCGTGGCTGGGGGTGGAGGGACCTGGTTGAGATTGGAAGGGCAGCAGACCTCACCATGGACCTGAACGCAGGGGTGCAGCCACTTATGGGAGGATGTGGGGGCTGGGTGTTTCAGCAGAGGGCAAGGCTCTGAGGTCAGGAAGGAGTGTCACTACCTTGGAGGGACAGGACGAAGGCCAGGGGGCTCATGGAGGAGCGTGAGCACATCCAGGCTACAGGGAGCTTACCATGGCCTGGCACCGTTCCCAATGCCATGCCAGCAACGTGCATTTGTCCCCTCTTAAAACTGCAAGTCCCGGTTACTGCTTTGGAGAAGAGTCCAGAGCTTTCACCCAACCTTCCAAGGTCACACACCCCGTGGCACTGCATGAGCCAGAGCAGTCTGAACACAGAACCCGTGCTTCCAGCCGGCACTTCACTGTGAGCTCACTTGAACATTTAATGAACTGAGCCCACACTGGAAGGAGGAGACCAGTCTTGGAATGGGATGGGACATTTTCCAAGGGGAATGAGGAGGAAGCCGGCATTCTTTGACAGGGTGAGCTGAGTGCAGGCACTGAGACTCGAGCTTTCTCCTCCACTGTCCTTATGCCAACCCCACTTGAAAGTGGATTTTGTTAGCCCAGTTTTATAGGTTGCAAAGCACAGGCTCAGGCGAGGTGTCCTGCCCCTGGCCACTCACCTAACCACTCCCATGGGTTCGGATCTATCCTTCCTGGCTCCTGGGCTTTTCCCACCCTCTACCCCCCTTACTTTTAGTTTCATTATTTTTTTTTTAACTCTTCTCTTAAAATGAAGGTAGATACTCCAGCCATGATGGAAACCCATGCACATGCTCATTTTAGAGGGAGAAAGGCTGGCTGTCAGGGTGTGGGCAATGTTTTGCAGATTGCCTGCTGTGTGGAGGAGAGGAACAGGCCTGGAGCCTTCCCTGTCACGGAACCTGCAGGGTGAGCATGAGCCCACAGTCATTCCACAAATCAATCATAAATGCCACACCAGGCAGCGCCACGTGTTCTGCAAAGCTTCACCCAGGGCTCCTTGCAACAGCTAGAAGCAGGGTCAGGAGCCCCCATTCCTATTCCACTCCCTGCTGGGGTTGACTCCCCCAGGAGACACCCAGCCTTATTCAAGGTTCCAGGAGAGGAATCGGGCCACCACTTAGTACACATCCTCCTTATTTCTTGCTGTACTCTAGGTGCAAAAATTCCATCTGCCAGCTGCTTTTATTCTTTCAACAAACAATGCTTTGTGTCTTACGGTCTAGGCTGTAGGATGCTGCGGGCAGCAGTACAGATAAAGTCTCCACACTCGCAGAGCTTGCATCTTAATAAGGGGATTCAGAAGTTTTTGAAAGGGTAAACAAAAACGTAAGCAAATTAATTTCAGATGGTGGTAAGTGCTATGAAGAAAATAAAAAGGGTAATGACCCAGAGAGATGCTTGAAATAGAGAGGTACTGAACAAACAGCTCAGCGTACTGCGGGGCACGAGCGTTTATCAAGTTGCCAGATGACAAATGCTGCACACGAATCTCATGCACCCAGTTACCGAGGCCTGACGGAAGCCACCACGCGCCCCCGCCAAGAACCACTGTGTTTGCAATCACACAGGGCTGTCATTAAGTGGAAAGCGGAGCGGGCAGATCTGGTTGTTGCTCAGTGTCCATAGGAGGTTGTTCCAGATGCCCCGTGGACACCAGAATCCATGGGTGTTCCGGTCCCTGTATAAAATGGCATATTTACACGTAATCTATGTGCGCCTTCCTGTATGCTTTAAATCATTTCCAGGTTCTTGATAGTACAATTTTAAATGCTATATAAATAATTGTTATACGGAAGTCTATAGGGAACAGTGTAAGGAAGATTCTATATGTGGTCAGTGACCATGCAAGGTTTTTTTCCCCAATTATTTTTTTGTTTTTCAGAGAGGGTTGCAGTGAGAGAGAATCAGTTTTATTTAGTTTTTCATGTGGCTTTCGTTGCTCTGACACTGTTGTATATGTGATGTTGGGGTTCAAACCTGTGTCCTCGTACATGCCAGGCAAATGCTGTAACCACTGAGCAACCTCTCCAGCCCCTTTCCCAATTACTTTTGATCAGACTGTAGTTGAAGCTGGGGATGAGAACTCAGGGATAGAGAGGACCGACTGCATAGCTCTGTGCTTAAGTCTCCTTGGCATCTTTTTGAACGGAAGCACAAGCATCTAAGGCTGTTGCGCTTGTGAATCAAGTTCTGGAATTTCTGGATGATCATTTCAAACTTAGAAACACTTACTGAACACCAACTCTGTGTAGATATGGTTACTGTTCTCCTGTTTGACGCTTCCTGGGGAGGAGGACCTTGCAATACAAGCTGCATGGTGGGTAGGGTTATCAGGAGCTGTGCTGGGACGCCTCCCGGAGACCCAGGGAGGAGGGTGCCTGCTCCATGTGCCTTGGGGCTACGCGCAGGGAGAGGTTGGAGTAGTTCTTGAAGGAGAAAGCAAGCCCTTGTTTGAAGGGAAGGAGAATAAGACAATGAAAAGTTAGAAACAGGGGCTGGAGCGGTGGCTCAGCGGTGATAGTGCTTGCCTGGCATGCTTGAGGACGCGGGTTCAAACCCCAGCACCACATACACAACCAAGTGTCAGAGCAATGAAAGCCATGTGAAAAACTAAATAAAATTGATTCTCTCTCTCAAAAAAAAAAAAAAAAAAAAAAACGAAAGAAAAAGAAAAGTTAGAAACAGCATGGAGAGGCAGCCGGAGCCTGGCACTCCAGCCAGAATTCAGACTTAATTTGCAGGCCTCAGTGACTAGAGGTGGGGAACACAGCAGCTTTTTAGTGGAGGGGGTGACATGAACAGAATGCCGTGATCAGGTTAGAATTTGACTTCTTTGGACCATGGCTCACAGAGCAAATAACATGTTCAATGTGATCTTTAAAATAAATTACAGGGATCAAAAGGGAGCGGAGCTGGAGAGTCTCCGAGTGTACACAGAGGTGTAACATTTCAGAGTTCATTTAATTAAAGGAGCCACGGAGCAGGCTCTGGCCTTGTCATTTGAGACTTTTTGATAGAAGAACCAGAGATCTCAGTTTTGAAGTGAGGATGCAAATAGACTCTTCAAGGTACATACCTGCCACGGTCACTCACTTTCTCTTCCTGCTCTCTCTCTCTCTTTTTTTTTTTTTTATGGTGAATACTGGTTTAGAGTATCCTCAGGCAGAATTCGCATTTACAAAGAGAAATGACAATCATGATGAAGGAGAAGGACAGGCTATGTCTTCATACTAAGGGGCCGTAAAGCGTGCTCATGGCATCTTGCACCATGCTTGGGACATGGCGGTGGCCCTGCTCATCCCCTTATGGTCTGTTATCACAGAATGAGACAGGAGTCATCATGGGCCCATGGTTAAAAGCCTGGTTGCTGGAGCCAGACTGTCTGGGTGGAGGCCCCAGCTCTGCTCTCTAGGGCTCTGTGCCCTTGGGGGACCTATTAACCTTTCTGGGCCTCACTTCCCTCATAAGGGAATTAGCAGGTCTTCCTCCAAGGGTTGTTTAAGGATTAAGTGCACTGACAAAGGCAAAGGGCAGGGTCTGGCATGACCGAGAGCTCTATAAATATTAGTATTCTCGGCAGAACAGTTGGTCTCCCAGAAGGCAAATGCGGGCAAGCAGGGTGGGTGGGTATGGTCCTGTGGCCAGATGGAAGCTTGGGTCTTGGGGCACATGACACGGCCCTGTCTGGTAGCAGAGGAGCATTTTGCTGTGGGTCGTGTCCCCTTCTGTTCCGGTTGTGGTTGTTACATCTAGCTCTCACGATGGGTTTTCAGTGTGACAGGAAGCCTGAGGTGCACTCTTTTCACCTATGAAGTATTTTGTCTAGCGTTGTGTTTTTCTAGGGATTTGGTCATTATTCCTTATAATAGCCACGTTCGGTTGCTGCATTATTTGCTCTGTTAAGATTGGCTGCAGTCCAGGGAACAGACTCCCCCGGAGCTGCCCAATAGCCACCCGCTCAGGCAGGCTGCTCCTGTGATCTGGGCCACCAGGTCCTGCTTCCTGGGCTGAGCCTGTTGGGCTGGACTACAGCCAACACCTGGTGGCCCATGGGGTAAGCAGGGGTTGGTGTTTTGACTGCACCTCATGGAGTCTGCCCTCTCAAAGCGATCAAATTAATTTTGAATTAGGTAGGAGTATATACAATTTGGAAGACACATAGGTGTCCAGACTTCCTGCTGCTCAGAAGTCAGCCAGGCTGGCACCCCAGGCCAGCACAGCAGTGGCAAAGAGCTGATGAGAGCAACCTGCTTTCAAGGGGCACAGCCCCTCTGTTTGCTTTTCTCCCCCTCCCAGAGGCTCATTCATTGTCCTTCTTGCAAGGGATGTGGTTCAAAGGAAGAGGGCATTTCCTCACTTTTGTCTTTGCGACCCCTGGTGGGCACAGTCTCAGTGGTTCCTCCAATTCATCATCTTTGGTTCTCTTTCTCCTTCCATGGTCATTCCTTCTGGAGCTACACATGTGGCCCCAGACAGAGGGGTCTTACATGCCTCTACGTGATAAATGGCAGAGGCAGGACTTGAATCTAGATCTTCCTCTTGGCCTTTTCCCAGCCTGCCTTCTCAATTAGGAACTTTGAATTAAGTCACCTAGAGCCAGGCTATGTGTCACCAGCCAAAATCTGGGGATTCAGAGATGGATTAGGTGGAACACCAACCTCGGCAGCCCACTCTGATCAACCCAGGGCATCCATTCACTCAACAAAGAGTCACTGATGGAAATCAAGCGCTTAGATGTTAGAACAGTGTTACAGTGAGAGTTCAGAGTTTACTGTTAAGAATAGTAGTGTAGGGCTGGAGCGGGGGCTCAGCGGTAGAGTGCTTGCCCGACATGCACAAGGATGCGGGTTCAAACCCTAGCACCACGTGCACAACAAAGTGTTGGAGCAACAAAAGCCACATGAAAAACCATATAAAAATTGATTCTGTCTTTTTCTCTCACTCACTGTCCCTCTCTCTTTAAAAAAAAAAGAGTAGTCATGTAATTTTGAGCCCGTTTTATACACATACACATTTGTACACACCCAAGCATTGAGCTCAGTATATGCTGTACGTGAATGCTAACACTATACAATGCAGAAACGATCGTTATTTTATAGGTGATGAAACTAGGAAACAGAAGAGGTAATTCACTTGCTCAAAGTCACCCCAGCAAGAAACAGGCACCAGACCCACAGCCCCCAGCTCACAGACTTGACCGCCCCCACTCTTAGGCAATGTGCTATCCTGACCATCTCTCAGCCAGGGTGTCCCTTGTTTTATTCAGAAGCCACTGTGGGTGCCAGTTGTTTAGTATTCCCATCCTGGCAGCCTGGGAGGAGGGCATTGCAGCTTAAGTTACCAGACCCCGAGGGCTTCTCTTACTATGTCAGTGAGATGGAAGGTTTTCTTTGCCCCTGAACTGTGATGGAAGAACAGACGGGAGCTGGCAGGGGGAAAAGCCATCAGAAGAGTAAAGATCTCTCATCTTAATAAGAATGCACTGTAACAGAGCTTTTCCGCATGCAGCTCTGGGAGGAGACTGTGTTCCTTTCCTACCAAGAGTTTATTGAGTGCCTACTGTGCTGGTGTTGAATATGCAGAAATCCATGCAGCATGGTCCTGTCCCCAAACAGCCCGTGTATTGCCTGTTCCTGTTCCTGGATCATTTTCACTGTGGTTCACCTTTAAGCAAAAGGCAAATAGAGACAGCTCCAAGTCAGATTTTTTTTTTTTTTTTGCACTGATCTTAAGCAGGTGCCCTGTGCTCAATGCACCCCCAGGGGGATCAGCCTCAGCAGGGGCCAAGGGGGCTCTGAGGCTGAGAATATGGTGCACAGCTTCATTCCATTTCCAGAGTGGATGAAACTGGTGTGTTGGCCAGAGAGACCCTGCCGTGGGTGCAGGGGGAGGGGTGGAGAAGCACCCCACCTGCTTCTCCAGACCCCATGGACACTGCGGCTGCGGTCAGCTTTACCCTTGGAATATTGACATCTCCATAGGGGCTTGTTGTTCCTCCAAGCTGTCTTTGATACTTTCCCATCTGGATGTAGAGTCGCCGCGTGGAGAGAGGGAAGCCACTCATAATGAATGACGGAGCAGGAGATGGGCAGAGTGACTAGAGTGTGGGAAGACACGCACTGAATTACTAAATTAGGGAGGGGACTACGGGTTGCTGGTGAGAAAGGGAGGCCTTCACATTTTCACTCAGTGAACTTCTTACTTACTGAATTGTTTAAATAATGCATGTTCCTAATTAAAAGGCAGTTTGGGCTTTAGAATAAGACCAACATTTGTGTCCTAGCTTTCACTCCTTCTGAGAGTTATGTGACCATGGCCAAATTATTTCAGATCTCCACGCCCTCGGTTCCTTTGTTTATAATATGGGGGTTGTGAGGATCAAGCAAGATTCAGGACAAAAGGAAATGCTGCTGGAGGCTTGAGTGAGATTCAGTGTTGATCAGCTCCTCCTGTTACTATTTGCATTATTAATAGCATGTAGGTGGGGCTGAGAGTCAGCGCCCCGGGACACTCTGCGGCAGAAGAGGCCGTAGATGTGCCAGGGCTGAGTGGGGTGGACTCTATTTCATGCGGCGTAAATTGCACTCCTGATATGTGGAGATGTACATCCCTTCCTCACAGCCTGCCGGCAAGGTGTATACCCTGGAATTGTACAGGGATCCCAGGCGGAAGTCGCCAAGAGCAAGAGCCTGGAGCTGTTGCTTGCCATCCTAACTGATATGTGTCCTTGGAAAACTTACCGCTCAGTCAGTTTTCCTGCCTATGAAATGGGAATTGTGTAATGACCTGTTGGCTTCCTGGGGGATTGGCTCCAGGACCCTGGTAGATACCCAAATCCAAGGACATTCATGTCCCTTATATAAAAAATGGTATAGTATTTGCATATAATCTATGCAATCCTCCTATGTACTTTAAATCATTTCTAGATGATTTGTAATGTCTAATGAAATGGAAATGCTGCGTAAACAGTGGTTATACGTGTTTGATATGGATGCAATATTTTTCTGAAAAATTTTGATCTGAGACAGGTTGAATCTTCAGATACGGAATCCATGGGTACAGAGAGTCAAATGTAATTGAATGCACCCCAAAGATCGTCTCAGGGATTAAATAAGGCAACACATGCAGAAGGTTTAGAGGAGAGCTCAGCCCAGAACAGCCCCTTAGTGAATATTAGTTCTTCCTATGCTGTACTCTGGTTCCAGGGCAATTAGGACTTTGAAAGACCCTGAGTGTTCTTGTTTCTAGAGACTCATCCTGTGGCTGATGAAGTGATTTGGAAGTTACCCACATTCCACACTAACATATTTTGCTGTGATATGTTTAAAACAGAATTTTACAATTTGGCTCTTGAAAGCATTTGGCTGTGAGTATCTCATGGCTTCAGTCCCTCAGCAATCACTGGACATATTTGAAAATCCTTTCAAAGTGAGCAATTGTAAGGAGCAAATTGTTTTCAAATGTAATGAAATTTTTATGGATCTCAAATTTAACAATTAATGATGTTTATGTAGCATTCCATTATGCACACATTTAATTGAACATGTATTCATCTTGATTCTGCAGTTTTCTCTTTTTACATTTTGAAGCAAAAGAAAAAAATATTTTAAGACCTTAGGCAATGACATAGGCAGCTAGGCATGGGCCAGAAAGACCCCTTTGGCCACCTTTCCCAAAGTCCTGACTTAGCAGAGCCAGGCAGGGATTCCATGTAGACGGAACCGCAGACTCATTTGTGAATGGAGTGGAATGGAAATCTCCTTCCATTTTGCAAGTGGGATACTGAGTTCCAAGGAGGGAAATGTCAGAGTCCTGTGCCTCCGAGACTGACTTTCTTTCTTTTCTTTCCTTCTTTCTTACCTATATTCCAAATGACCTTCAGGGAGTGGCTCCCAAAAGTCAGGGTGAAATCTGAAGGTAGCCAGTGCCAGGAAGGTTTGGCCAGGTCCCCTGAACAGCAGGCTTGTGTGGATCACAGCAAAATCAGTAGTGGCTCAAACCGCCAGCTAGGGAGTGTCTGAGGACCCTGGGCAAGTGCTTTATCAGCTCTTAAGGCTTAGCAGGGGCATGAGGAACCAGCTGCACACGGTGTCCCCTGTCACTTGGCTGGGGCAGGGAGGAGGGGTAGCAGGACTCCACCTGCCGAAAGCACACTGGGAAGAGCACTTTGGTGCCCTCCAGAATAAGGAGCTCAGCGTGCTCTCAGAGGAGAGGGGTGCCCCTGCTGGGGACCCCTGGGCAGAAGGTCCCTTACCCGGGCACGTTCAGAGAGCAAAGCGCCTTTCTGTCCTGTAGAAAGGTTCCAGGCTCAAACGCTTACTGAGCACCTACTGTGTACCTGGAATATTCGAGAACTATTTCAAGCAAGGAGGGAGGGAGAGAGGAAGGGGATCTAACAGAAGATCTGTGGGCCACCAGCTTCCCTCATCTCGCAGTGTGTGGCTTCTGCCTTCTCTCTTCACACCTTTACAATCGGAAGAAATGGTTTTCTCTTGGTCACTGTCTCCAGGGTACAGTGTAGGCCTGCCTTTCCTGCCCGTCATTAAGGCTCTGGACTGAATGTGAAGCAGGAGAAGGAGGCAGACAGACCTGGTTTCCGGTCCCAGCTTAGCTAGCACCTGTGATATCCCTCGACCCCTGGGAAACTCAGTGTCTTCGCCTGGGGAACAGGTGCTAAAGCTCTGCCTCCTGGAGCTTCAGTGACACATGAGCCTGATCCCTACTGTGTACTCTAGGCTCCCTGGGTTCCATCCCCTCACGTCTTGCAGCCACCGGGGTCATGCCTGACATCAGAGGCACAGTGCATTGCTCCTCCCAAGGCAAAGCAACCCAAGTGTGCGCTGGACCACTGATAAGAGAGCCCTCAAAGACCGAGATGCGGTGTGGACCTCAGATGTGGAGGAGGCGAGATTGGTCAAGGAAAGGGCACTAGCTGTGAGGTTCAGATGGTCGTTCCAGTTCCCAGGAGTTTGCCGCATGCCATTGCTCAAGTCACATCGGCTCCTTGACTCTCAGCTCCCTCAATCCTGCTGGGGCACGACTGGCTGATGTCTGAGGTTTATCCCAGCAGGACAGTTATAGATCCTGCACTAAGTATTTGTAAGAAGAAGGTTTTCAGAGGCAGTCTGGGTGTCTGGGAGCTAGAAAAATCATGGACATGGTGCCAAAATGCAGCCACGGGTGATGTCATGAGCAACAGGCGCGACAGATCCCATGGGAATATTAAACTCTCCTCCAGTTCCTTTCTCTAGGGTTGTGCTAGAAAGACTACTGCAGTGACTGTAAGTGTCCCAGGCAGGATTCAGGCTAGGTTTAAGTCAGGACTTTGATACGGGTGCTCTTAGAGGTTTGAGCAGAACAGAGGCAAAGGCATCACCACCTTCAGAAGCCTGAAGATGCTGGGCGCAGGTGCGGTTTGCATTCCTGAAAGGCTGCGCTCTAACAGAATGCATTGAATCCATCCTATTTAATATGCGCTGGAGCGCTCACCATTTAAGGCAGCGGAATGCCCTTAAATTCACCTGTTTGTAAATACAGACTTTGCTTAACAAGGTTCTTAAAGCAAGTTTCCCTGGCCGAATTGCTCCTGCGAAGAATGCAAATAGTCTTTCTCAGAGACAGAAAAATAGACACAATTTGCCCAAGGTTCCTGCAGACCTGTGACTCTAGAAATGCATCAAATATAAGGAAGTTTCTGACCACATTTCTGCCCCGGCCTGCACCCCTGGAGGACCTGCACCGTCACCATCATGGGTGTCAGGCAAGTTCATAGGAACATTATTGTTCTGGAAGATTCAGTCCGGAGCCAACTGGGATACGGTAGAATTCGGAATCTGATGCTGCTTCCATTTATCCCATTCCTTCACATTCCTATAACAAGACTGTGAGTCCGTGAGGGTGGGGACTATGTGAGGTTTGCTTCTCCGGGCCTGGCATGAAGCAGGGACTCAAGAAATTACACTGAAGAACAAATAAGTGAAAACAGGCACTTTCATACTAGTTGGCTGTGTGACCTTCAGTCAGTTACTTGACTGCTCTGAGCCCCAGTTTTTGCATGTATCACATGGAGACAGGAAGAGTTCCGACACTGCACAAGGACTGAATGAGAAAGAGTACGCGGAGCATTTAGCCTGGAATGCAGCAAGCACTAAGGGGTGTTAGCTTTCACCATTGCTGCCTCAGCGTCAGAGTCTGACTTGACCCTTTGCACAGTCCTGTTAGGGCAATCAAAACTATGCACAGAACAGGTAAGAAAACTCCGGCCCAAGAGTGTCAAGTGGCTGCCCCAGATGGTAGGTGGCCCTGGAACTGCCACATTGTCCTTTCCCACTGCTGGCGTGGGAAAGAACCTTGATCCAGCTCACAGCACTTGCTAGTGGAGAGCCAAAGGCCAGGCGCCGAGCGTCTCAGGGATAGACGGCAGTCCTGGGTTTCCGGCCCAGGAGTCCCCTGGCTTTGCAGGGTGGGGTGCTTAGATTTTCTTAGGTGCCTGCTCTGTTCATGCCCTGTTAGTAAGAGCCAAGGCTGGTAGGCTCCAGGTCACGCTGCCGTCCTCCCCATCCCCCAAGCTCTTCCTGCTCCCCAGCTGAGGATTTCCTTCAGTGTGACTATTTGCAGAGACGCACAGGAGGTTCACGGGAAGCCCACCCTGAGGGAGCCCTGGGCCTGGAGAGGTCCCCAGCGGCTGGGCCTGGATGCTGCCGTGCTGATGACCAAAGCGGCACAGCCCTGCGAAACTCGCCGGCAGGTGTTCCCCCTGCGTGGGACAGTGCCAGGTGCACGTGTGGGAAGCAGGACGGCCACATGCACCTGGACAAGACACAGTTCCAGTCCACCTGATCATCTGCCTTCCTGATGAGGAAGGGGGACCCGGGAAGCGGAAAGCGCAGAGAATCTGGAAACTGCCATTCCCCCGGGGCACTTGGAGATGCCTTTGCCTCCTCCCCCATTCCAAGCTACGGTTTTTCAGGCCCTGAAAAGCCCCCAAGTTGGCAAAGCAAGCAGGCAAGCAGAAAGCCCATTGTTGGAGAAACAGGGCTGATGGTTTGGGATGTTCTCCTTGAAAACCTGGCGTGCATGTTTAAATCCCAGCCTTCCCCTCACACGGGACTGCTGTCTCCATCCCAGCACCCGTCCCTCTTAGGATTAAAAGAGAAGACAAAGTGGGTATTTCAGGCCTCCCCCCCCCCCCCGGCATAAATGAGCAGCGTGTGGCTTAAACATTGATTTTAAAAGAACAATGTCACATTTTAAGATTCAGTGTCAGGCACAGAGCTCTCGTAAAGGTTGTTAAATGCTAAGGCCAGGGGAAAAGCTCTGGTGGCAGTGATGGCTGGCGATGGAGAGGCCGTGCAGGAAGAAGGGGCTGTCATCCGTCAGCCGCCCAGTCACCCTTGTAATCACCTGGGGGAAAGGGCCTCACCTTTCCACGCTTCCCTGTTTTGCCAAAAATACTAAAGGGAGCGAGGAAAAAGATCTAGGGTGCTTTGTGTCTCCGACCACTGTGTTTTATTGCCGTTAGCCCCTCATAGCAGGCTTGGCAAGAATGGTGTCCGACCCGAGAGTCAGGATCAAACGGGTTCCGTAAGGGAACACTGACCTCTACAGAGTGTAACCTGGGGCTGGGAAGAGACTACAGAAGGACATTTAGGCAGTGTCACAGAAGGTTTTCAGTGGGCAGAAATTACCTATGAAAAGCATAAATAAAACTAAACTTCCAAATAGTGTTTAGGGAACTAGATCTCCACTCAGAAATACAACTGGTCCAATGTCTTAATGTGACAAGAAAGTTCATGGTCCAAAGTAAGAACTTTCCAGCAATTCTAATGGACCTCAGAGGGAGGGGATTCCTGGTAAGATGGAGGCCTCACTCTTCCCGGAATCACTGAGCGAAGGTCACAGGGCCTATCTCTGGCATCCTGCAGAAGGCTGAGTGTTGGACTGAGAACTGCAGAAAGTCCCCCACGTGGAGGTCCTTTCACTGGGTGTTTCTCATGGCAGATACGTATGAACAGATGCTGTCCTGGTTATGCCTCCCACATCCGAAGAGTCATAATACTCCCAGAAGATCTAGAAAGAGTACTGTGCAGACAAGATAGAACACTCAGAAGATAAAAGAGGGAATTTATCAAGAGGTTGGAAAGGGAATTAGGCCAAGAGAAGAGCAAACAGAAGTATTCTCAAGAGCTGAGTCACACTGGACGAGGTGACGCACTCCTGTAATCCCAGTGACTTAGGAGGCTAAGGCAGGAGGATTACAAGTTCAAAACCAGCCTGGATATCTTAGTGGGACCCTGTCTAAAATATTTTAAAAAGTAAAAGGACTGGGGATGTAGCTTAGTGGTAAAGCGTCCCTGAGTACAATCTCAGTATTGGGAAAAAAATAAGTATAATAGGGGCTGGAGCAGTGGTCAGCGACATAGCAACTGCCTGGCATGCATGAGGACCTACGTTCAAACCTCAGCACCACATGTACAGCTAAGTGTCAGAAAAACTAAAACCAGGTGGAAAAACAAATTTTAAAAAAGTAAAATAAATACGTAAAAAGCGGTTGAGTCACTAATCCTTTGGAAGGAGAACAAACAGCTATTGAGTTAGTTACTACTGAGGTCCAGAGAAGAATTGATAAGATTAAATTAATTTAAGCCTGTGTAGAGTTAGCTCATCAGAAGGCAGATGATGGCCGATCCCAAAAGCCATTCCCTTCTTTGAGGGTGAATGTGGAAAGAGTCAGGTTGAGCAGGTGTCCCCTGCCTCTCTAAATCCTTTTCTAAGGACTTGTCATAAAGTTCCTGCTGGTAGATTGTTACAGAGGAGAAAATAATGTGGTCCCCATTTGAAAACTGTGCCGGCCTTCCATGTCAGAAGGTTAGAACCATGGCAATTGGTGTCCTTGCTTCCTTCCTTCCTTCCTTCTCGTGGTTGCCATAGCTGCAGGAGAACTGAGAGCCGCATGCTCTGGGGTTTACACCTGCTCAGTCCATGATGCCTGAATGTTACTTCTGCTCCTGGGAAGAGAGGGGCTCACTTTGGGCCACTGATATCCTGTCTTGTACTTTAAACTGTCATTTACTTCACATCTTTTGGGAAGAGGGTAGCCTCAAATCTCGTATGTTCAAGATGAAATCAAGTAAAAAGGGGAGATTATCAATCAGAAAAAAATAACACAAGGCCCTTAGGTAGGGGGTCAGGATGGATTGGAGGACTTGTGTTACTAAGTTTCTGTCAGGACCAGGAAAGGAGGGCTGTGGTCGCACTCCACATCCTTGGTCATGGCCTTCTTTTGTCACCTGTACTGGTGGTGGGCTGCATTGCGACCTCCAGAATGGCCCTGGGGGGGCGTATATTCCATTAGTGAGCAATGGTGTTGAGACCCACTTTGGGTGGACCAGGTGCCTATTTGCAATTTCGTGCATGTGTGTGACATCAGCCACACGTGTTATAATTGTCCTTGGCCACAAGATGACAAGAGATAAACCAGTTGTCTCCTGAGGGCAGGGAATGTATCATGTTAATCACCAATTTTTCTACACATAGAAGAAACAGGCTGTCGGGGTCTGGTGCCTGTGAAGGTTTTCAGAATTAAATTAAGATGAATTGGATATAATGGAAGTGACTTGAACCGAATGGAACAGGATCAAATTGGGTTGCCTGGCGGTGCCTCACACCAGGGGAATGTCTCCCCTTTCCTAGCTAATCAACTCTAACAACAGCGCAAGGTACTCCTAGCACCGTGAGCAGCACGTTTGGAATTTAAACATGGGTTCGTTCAAAACGTGTGTGACTCTTAATGTCCAGGTCCTGCGCTGGTGCTGCGGGGACAGCGGCGGCCAAGATGTTCCTGCTCGAGGCGGCCAGCCTGGGAACCGAGGCTGGCTCTGAACAGCCCGCGGAGAAATAAATGTCTAAGTGGGAACTGTGCTGGGAAGGAAGAATGTGCAATTGTTGTCAGAACAAAAGGCAGAGCCTATTAGAGTAACTAACTCATCCCACCTGGAAGAAGCCAGCGTGCCTCAGGCAGATGAAACCCTGATAAGGACTCTAGGCTTCGCCCTGGCTGCTCAGGGACATGAATCATGGGACTAGGTGTTTCCAGTGTCAACTGGAGTCACTTCCTGGCAAAGAGGGAGCAATGCTGGAAGCAGGGAACAGCTCAGAGATATTGCTGCAGAGCCCAGGGCAGCTGAGGATTATCTGGCCTGGGATGGAGAGAAATAGACTCCAGTCATATTTTAGAGGTGGAGTCGGAAAGAACTTGATCAGGAGGGGTGTGTGGCCAGATAGAGAATATGTCAAAGAAGCCTGAAGCCTTCGCTATCGGTGACCCAGGGCAGGGAGTGTGGAGGTGTCATTCAAGATGTTAAGGAAGAGAACCAGCTTTGGGTTGAGTGAAGAGGTGAAGATCAAGAATTTCAGTTTGGCATCTGCAGTCTGAGATGTAAAATATCGACCTGGAGTTGTCAAATAGGTGGTTTCATATGTGACGCGTTCTGCAAATATTTACTGACAGCCTAATCTGTGTCAGGCTCTGCAGTGGGGGTGATATGAAGATGCAGGGAAGACAAGATCCCTGACCCCAGGGACTTCAAGCCCATTGCCTGAGGTATTGAGATGATATATTACAAGATATTGCAATCAAAAATAGGAAATGATTTGTTAAAAGCCTATGAGTGTGGGATGTGAGAGAAACAGGACCAGAGTAAAGCACTTCCTGCCAAGGAAGAATTCAGAGCAAGGAGGGAGGGTACAGAGGCCAGAAAGAGGATGAGGCCTTGCCAGACCCACTGCCCAGAACACAAAAGCCCGAGCTCCTGTCCCTGCCTGGCCTGTGTCCTACAAAGGACCACCTGGCCAGGTGGGAGGTGGCGGAACACTGATTCCCAGCTCCAGCTAAGCCCACAATTGACCTTATGATGGTTAAAACAGCGGCTTGCAGGGAACCTGCCTCAAGGAGTAGTGGAGCAGCCAGAGGGACTGTGGGACTTTAGGAATGTCTGTGGTCTCAGCTCCCACCCCAGAATGTCTCCCAGGTGTCCCTGGGATATCTGCATCAGGAAGCCAAGCCTCCTATCCCTTACTGTTCATGTCAGTCACTGTAGCCTAAGTAGAGCTTGGATGGCCTGAGAATGTTCTTCACCAAAATACCTCTTCGAAATGGTCCAGCTGTCGAGGGTGTATATTAACTTCCATGCCGTGTTGAGACAGAAGGAAACAGATAAGTTAAATGTAACCCACAGCAGCCCTGACCTGACTCCACTGGCATTGACGAGAATTCAACCTTGGTCTTTTATGACGCCTCCCCCACCCCCAGCCGAGAGTCATGCAGAAGACTCTGGGACATTCATGAAGCAGAACACTTGTGGAGCATCCTCTTGTCTTGGCCACCACGGTCATTGCTGGCTTGGCAGGGCCCTGGCTCAGAGTTCCCACCATGATAGGCGCCCTCCTCTCTGAGGCATGTCAAAGGCAGGAGGTGCCCATCTTTGCTCCTCAGAATCTCATCCCACCCACCCCTCCTAGTCTTGAGAATCTTGTTTCGTCCTTTCTTTTCCTTAATTTCCACCTCTTCCACCCTACCAGCAATGTTTGTCCCTGTCCCTTCCCAGTATGAGGGTTGCGGCCTCCTCCCAGGGGAGCTGAGTCAGCAGGGGTGAGTTGGGGCCTGAGAACAAACCTTCCCAACAAGTCTCCCAGTGCTGGCACTGGTGAGGGGGACACACAGTGAGAGCACTGCTTCTCCAGGACAGAACAAGCGTCCTGCCCCTGGGGAAATGACGGGAGGAGAGGGAAGGGGAGGGAAATTCCAGAAAGGAATTTTTCCTTCCATCACCCTGCCATCTACCACCTTAGGTTCCATGTTGAAATTAAATTGACCAAAATACGTTTCAAATGCAGATTTTCAGAAACCCATCCATTTGGTGAAGACATCTCAGGGGAATGACATTGTGTCTTCTGTCTCTGGTGACCTCCGACCTCACAATTGCTCCTTAGCCTTGAGCTAAGGACTTGGCCCACATCACATAATTTACGGAAAGTTGTTCTGCTCCCTTCCCCAAATTCAGATAATTAATTTCCTCTCTGTTGCTTGGGCTTGTCATTGAGAAGCCTGGTGTCACCCGCAGAATGTATTTGCAAGTAAAATGTCTGAGTGCTAGAGAGAGACCTGGGAGAACGGCAGCTCGATGCAGTGAACTGTGTCAGACAAGGGCCCTCAGCAAGTGGCAGCCCTCGGGCCAGCTCTTGTGCTGGGCATAGAAACCCAGCATCCCTAACTTTGGGGCTAGCTGCCTATGGCCTCTGCCCCAAAACCAGAGAAAGGGCTGCCCTTGAGAGGGCCGTAGTCAGAATCACTGGTGCTTTCTCCCCCAGCTGCAGTCCTGCAGAGCGGTCACCGAGGGGGCCCTGCCTTCAAGTCTTATCCCTGTCAGGCCCTAGCGAAGAGTGGCTTTGGGCAAGCTACTCTACCTCTCTGAGCCAAAGTCTGCTTGTTTGTTAAAGGTGGGTAATAATGAGTCTGCTTCCCAATGCTTTTGCAGGATGGGGAGGCACCCTGCCCAATGTGGCTTGCCACATAATTGGCACACACCAGGTGTGCAAATTAAGATGAGTCCTCATCAGCCGTTTCTCTTACTCTATTTGGGATATGGGGCCTCATTTCTTAGTTTTTCCCTAGGACCATGAGCTCCTTGAGAGAAGGAGCCATGTCTGATTCCCTTTTATACCAATTCATTCAATTTGCAAATATTTGTTGAAGTCCTACTATGTGCCCGTCACTGCGCTAGGGGTCCATCCCCTAGTCCTAAACACTGTATGCAAATATTGATGAACAGTTAATGAGTGATGGCTCACAATTGGCACATTTCTAGTGAGCACCTACTGTGTGCTGCAGCAGTGCTGTTCAGATGGCAGTGGGCCCATTACCCACCCGCAGGTCTTCCCGGAATCTGATTCCAGGCATGGTGCTGAGATTCTGCGTCTAACAACCTTACAGGTATTTTCCAGCACTGCTAGTCTACATCCACACCATGAGTAGCAAGGCCCTAGACTCCTGCCATGTCCACTCACTGCTCCCAGGACCTGCTGCAATGAGGACGAGTGGAGTCGTAGGATCTACATGGCTTGCTGAAGGTTGCACAGCTGGCCTGTTGGAAAGTCAGGACTGCCTGCCTCACTTTTGCCTGTTGAGCTCCTTGACCCTTAAGAACAGTGCTTCTTAAGGTCACTGCGTTAGAAACACCGAGGGAACATTAAACAGCCTGCTGGCAGGGTTGTATGACAGGTCACTCTAAGACACAACAAAGGCCAGGAACCATGGCCTCTGAGGAAAGTAAACCGAGGAACAAGAGAAGAAAGGGCCCATTCCTGAAGTTTCCAAATTTCAGGTACCAATCATAGAGCTCTAGGGTCTTTTAGAATTTTACAGATGAGGAAACTAAGGCCTGTGGAGGCTGGGAGATTGTCCAGGATCCCTCAAGTAGTTGTTGGCAATGCCAGGACTAGAATCCAGGCCTCATGGCTCCCACCTTCTGTGTGGCCCTTGCTGAAACCAGCTGTAAGGTGGCCCCAAACAGAGAGCATCCTTGGGAAGGTATCCTCATGCTCTCGCACCGAGAACTTGGAGACTCAGAGGATGCCTAGCTGGCCTCAGGCAAATGCCACAGCTACCTCAGAAAGACCAGGTGCTTTCCTTTCCAATATCTGGCCAATCTTGAAATGACAGCAAGCAACAGAACACGCTTTGAAGCCGTAAGGCCTTCACAATTCCTCTGTGTCACTTATCATAGAACTTGCTGACGTACGACACGGCTGGCCTCTTGATTGTAGGCATTTATTGAGAGCTTACTGTGTGAGCGGGCACTACACTATCATTTAAGAAAGGTAAGAACATTCCATCTAAGTAGCACCCTCATGCAGTA
The DNA here is from genome assembly GCA_004027875.1 of Aplodontia rufa. Lineage (NCBI taxonomy): Eukaryota > Metazoa > Chordata > Mammalia > Rodentia > Aplodontiidae > Aplodontia > Aplodontia rufa. The sequence goes on from PVKS010002504.1 coordinate 98,330, forward strand.
GGATTACTTTCAGAGGCCTACACAGCTCAGTTGGGTGGATTCAGTTCAGCTGTGGGTGGCTCCAAGTCCCCACACTCAGTAGAGGAGCTGGCTCCATACTCTTGTTTTGCAGACAAAGACTAGAGAGGAAAAGCCACCTGGCCAGGGGTGCACAGCAGCAAGTGCTGGGAATGGAGCTAGGATCAAATAATTCCAACTCTGGGTCCAGGTTTCTATCCCACTGTGTGCAGAGGAAATGAGACTGGAAGGTCAGGACTCGAGTAGCTGTTCCTCTTCCTCTCTGGACTCAAGCCATTGCACAATGGGACTGCCACTTTCTGGGACAAACTAGACTTTGGTCTAATTCCCTTGAGGAGTCTATCTGCTTATGAGAGAGCCTTCAGGCCCTGTGTCCCTTCAAATCAGACCCAGATGGGCACACGCCATGTATGTCTACCCTCCGATCTTGCCCTGCAACTTCCAGCTGAGGTCCTGTGTCCATTCACGGAGCACATACTTGTTAGGAGACCAGTGTGTGCCAGGCCTGGTGCTAGAAGAGAGGAGGACCCTCCTCTAGTCTCTGCCTTCATTGTTCCGAAGTAGAAAAAGACAGGAAGAGTTGCTGAAAACTGTCACCAGTGCCATGAGGGTGGCAAGTGTGAGGACAGGAGAGCTTAGAGGAGGCCTCCAGCCTAGCTGGGGTTGGGGGAACCCAGAGCATCCCTGTAGGGCGTGATTTCAATTATGAGACCAGAGTTCATAATGACTGCTTTCAATATCTGGCAAATTGTTTGGAAGGTTGGTGACAGAGGGGAGGGGCTGGGGACAGGCTGCTGAACAGGCTGCAGGGAAAGTACTGGGTGGGGGACAGAGGTGTTCAGAGTACCGCCTGGAAGCATGCACAGAGGAGAATTAGGACAAGTGCCATGTGTCCTGGTGGTGGCATTTAAAGGAAAGATCAGGAATATTGGAAGAAATGAAGCTGAAAAAGGAAGAGAGGCCAGGTCTTGCAGGGGATGGCACCTGTGCTGAGGGTGGACTTTTCCCTCTAGCAGTACCTGGGGTCCCTTGAAGGTTTTAAGCCAGAGTGAGACTCGGTCTCATTGGTGTTATAGGAAGATCACGCTGACTGCAGTGTGGAGATTAGAGGAGGCAGAGTAGGAGACAGGGACCGCTTAGGAGGCAGTTGCAATAATCAGGGTAGTGACAGAGGTGGGTTCACTCTCTGCAGTGTGAGTGGGGGAGAGAAATGAACAATTGCAAGACAAATCTCTAAATCTCCAGAGCCTGGTGATGTGTGGAGTGTGGGAGGAGTGAGAGAGCGCATGGAGAACAGTGGCCCAGTTCCTGTGGGGTGAGTGGGCGGGTCTGAGCAGGAGCGCACCGCGGAGGAGGAAAGGCTGGGGGGCCTTGCTAAGCTGCTGTGGGGGCCTATGGGGAGGTCCCAGAGAGAGTCAGGTGTTGTCTTCAGGGAAAGAAAATCTTCCTGGAGTTCTCCTTATTCATCAGAAAAGACCCTGAACCCTCTGAACCCTGTGTAGTCTTCTGATCTTATGAGAACTGGTCAAAACAATAGCAGGCGGTCCCAATCACAGACTGGTTGCTCCAGGGCATAGGGCAGCTCCAGGAGGCCAGCTAAGCATCAGAGCCCCTCTGGACATGGGCACGTCTAAGACCTTCTCCCTTTAAAATCACACCAGTCGCTCTGCCTCTGTGATGAGAGTGCAGCCACCCACTTGGGAAACTTCACTGAACACTTGCCATGTGCCTGGCATGGAGGATACAGGATTGGAGAGTCCCTGCCCTGAAGTGCCTCCAGGACTGAGCGGGGCACACCTGGACACATGACTGATAGACAGCATATGGGTAGGAGAGGGAAGGCCCAGGTATTCTCAGACCTTGACTAATATCACCATGGTGTAGGTGCCACTAACTTGTGGAATAACTTTCATTTTTCCTTTGGATGAATTGTGCGAAGCTTTCAACTACAGAAAGACTGGATCTTCCACTTAATCTGCACAGTTTTCAGAATTATCACAATTTGGGATTCTTTCCGAGTCATTAGGAAGGTCACTCCAGAGTCCCTCACTTGATGCTGTGATAATGGCACTGTGTGGAGGAAGAATTGAGTGTGACTGGGGTGTGGGGCAGGGGTTCCTGCTCTGCCGGGGACAGAGAGGATCGGGCGGAAGCAGGAGAGGCATCACACTTGTGGGGACTTCACGTCGTCCATGCAGAAGCCGAAAGAGCAGAGAGAAGCTGAGAGTAGAGGGCGTGTAGGAGACAGGAGGGGCAGGACTCCATGGCCTGCCTGGATGCCATCCTGGGAGGGTCACATGTGCAGGGCCCACAGGGACCAGGTTAGTGACATGATGAGAGCTAGGTGGGGTGATCAACTGACCTTGCTTGCGTGGGACTGAGTGGTGTCTGGGAACAGAGGACTTCAATACAAAAAAGTCTTTGGCAAACAATAATGGATGGACGAACATGGAAGGGTCTGACTTTAGCCACCACAAGTGTGTGTGGCTGTGTGTGGGGGGGTTCCTGCTCCCTCGGAGAGGCAGAGGGGGAAGGCTGCACCCTGGGAAATGTCCAGATCAGCCAAATTGCCAGGATCCCAAGCAGTCTCTTTTGGTTCTTAACTGTTGACAGTGAATTCAATTGTTTTAGACATAGGGTAGACTGAGCAAAGGGCTGCTGTGGGCCACCTGAGGCCCCCGGGCTGCCAGTTGGGGCTTTTCTGGGCAATGTGATGAAAAGTGAGTGAAGCTGTCGCAGCCCACCAGGCCCCTCCCCCAGGCCATTCAGACGCACATCCAGATGACTGTCATTACAGAGTGACTTCGGTGATCAATTGTATGGTTTTTAATTTGATGTTCTCAACCAGATTTGGATGCTGGGCACAGAATATAATAGATGGAAGCAGGATAAATAGGGGTCATAGAGACATCCATTCAATTTTTTTTGAAAGATGAAATTAGTGCTCAATGGGTTCCATCCCAAACCTGGAAAGCCACATGGTGAGGAGGACAAAGAAGCGCATGCATCTCCATGACCACCCTTGTTGTTAATTGAGTTCCGCTCGTTCTGGGGCGTCAGGATTACTCCTTGGCTTATGTAAGGTTGTGAAAGAGTGATCATTTTGCCCATGGAAACTTGGAGGGTCGGGAACCACAGTTTGGAGGAAGGTAGTGCAATCGATGTAACACTGTGGGCAGACAGCTAGGTTCTAGTCTCAGCTCTGTCCCTCTCAGAGGCTGTGTGACTTTGGAAGCCACCTCACCTCTCTCTGCTGTGCTTCCCTACCTGTGCTGCAAGGAGGCGGGCCTGCGGGCACTCTCAAGGAGCACCTTGCCCGTAGCTCTCCAAGTCCGAGCTTTAACTTTGATTAGACTTTTGCCCAGCTTTCTCCAGGCCTTCTAGGGTGAAAGAGTCAACGGGGGATTTAAGGAACAAATCAGGGCAGACAACCGTGACAGCCTTTTTCTTTTCTAGATGGAATTAGTAGATATGGGGCTTTAGCAAGTTGGTCTGACATCCCAGTGCCACCAGGCCAGCCAGCTCTCTAGATGGCATTTTTCATTGTGTTACTTGATTTTTCTTTAATTGAGTGTGGATTGGAGCACAGGCATGGAAACTGGGTGCAGGAAGAAAGCTTCTGAGGCAGGGCTGTGTCCAGAGCGTCTTCCGCTCCAAGACACGGGGAGTGGGGCAGGTGGGGGAGGACCTGCGTCTGTGCCAAGCTGCAGTGTCACCTTTATTAATGATGACGGGGAGAGGCAGGCTGCAGGCAGCTACTGCGGACTGCAGAGGACGATAATCAGAAGGTGTTGCTACCATTCCAAAGGACGGGGAAATGGGACAGATAGGATTTGGGGGGGGGGCGGGTCAAGCATGATGTAATTTGGGAAATTGCAAACCAATCAATCAATGAAGTACAGTTCCAGAGAGGGAGAGGCAGCCAGAGAAGGAACCAGCCTGCCCAGGAGCTGGGGCCTGGCAGGAATCACAGGATCAGCTGGCAAAGCAGCTCCCCCACCAGGGGTTCAGCTGGCCCTTGAACCCAGGAACCAGCTTCCACTCCCTGACGCCCCTCTCTTTCTTGGGACTTTCTTCTTCCCTTCTCCCCCACACCCACAAATGACATCAGAAGGAATGCTGGATCCAAAAAGGCTTTCCACGAGCTCATTAATGTGAACCCTTGGAGTCAGCCTTTCAAACAGTTATCTCTGAGTTCAGCTTCATAGGATTTTTTTCATCATTGGGATCAGCTTCATAAAAGCCAGAGTGTGGTGATTCTGCCAGTTTTTACTGTTAACAGATGAAATAGTACTCCCTTTATAGAAATGAGGCGCAAGGACTTTGAGCAGCTTTCTTTAGTTCCCAAGACTGTTGGCAGAGCTGGCCTGTGGCTCCCATCACCTGCAGATGGAGTGCCCAAGCCTGGCCTCCAAGGCCCTCCAAACACCCCTCACGGCCTCCCTCTGCTCACTCGTGCTCTACCAGAACACCTCCCGCGTTGTGCCTGCCCTGTCCTCATCCTGTTCAAACATCTGAAAACAGGACAGCGCGTTCTCAGCATCCGTACCCTCACTCAGCCTCCCGCTCCTCTGGCAGACATCACTAATCGATCATCACACTTTCCTGCTGAGCTAAGACTTGGCCTTAGAATCATCCCCGACGCAGCTCTCTAGGCGGCCACCACCAATCAATTAAATTAATCATATTAGAGCAGGAGATGTATTTTCTGTTATAGATCTAAGATAGCCTTTCCTGTTCTTCATCTCTCTCAACCTTGTAGCTCCTCAGATCTACATGCTCTGTGGCATTTTCCCTGATCATCCCTAACCACAAAGGCTGTCCCCAAAAAAAGCCTAGAGCAAGCGTCACCTATGGCTCCCAGTTTCTGCTTGTGACTCAACATCATAATGGGGCTTTCTCTTCATGGGCCAGGGTTGCTCCACTTCAGTGCTGGTGACATGGTGGCCAAATCACACTTTTTCCTGTGGGTGAGGCCCTGTATTTTGTGAGATGTTCTGCTAGCTTCCTAGCCTGTACCATGCCAGCAGCAGCCCCACCTTCTATTAGGACAACCCAAAATGTTTCCAGACTGTGAAATGCCCTTTGGAGGCCAAATTGTCCCTAACTGTGAACCACGGTGAGATAATCTGATGGATGGAAGGAAGGGAAGAAGGAAGGAAGGGAGCTTCCCTATTGGTCTGAGACCTTCAGAATGTGAACCATGATCATCCCAGCATAGCTTTGTAGACACAATAGGTACTAAGTAAATGTTTGCTAATTAACTGATGAGTTGGGAATGAGGCATTGTCTGGGCAGAGAGATTTCCCCCCATCTGGAGGAACCCTGCTCCTTGTGTTGGGGTCAGCTTGCATAGTTGAGCGGTGCTGTGTTCCAAGGGTATACACTCCCCCACACACCAGCAAGCTGCCATCAACCCCTGGTCTCCGAGTGTGTCACAACTAGAAGGTCCCTTGCAGTTGGGACCACTAAACCAATTTGGGGGAGGTAGAGGGAGGAGCTAGGAGAAGCCTGGCTAATAAGCTGGGCTTAAAGTTTAAAGTATGCCGAGAACGACCTCCTTTACTCCTCATCAGGAAGCACTAGAGGAATCCGCTTATCTGCAGAGTGATCTTCCCTCCCAAAACACTCTTGCCTGGCGGCCTGGGAATATGCTTACTGCCTGCACATCCATTCTTCAAACACGGCGGCTGTGCCAGGGGACCAGGCAGGGAGGGATCCTATAAATCCTCATCCTCAGTGTAGCTCCCCAGGTCCACAGGAAGTTGAAATAATATCCCCTGAGTCCATCCAAAGCTGAGCCTATCCTAGGTGATTGACAAGCTACTCCTGGGGAGCGAGGAACTGGGCGGAAGCTGAGACAGTGAGGAGTCCCTGTGAAGACCCATGAGTGCAAGCCCCGTAGGGGACCTTCTGAACACATCTTCTGACTTCACCCTCCCTACAGTCCTACGGGGGCACAAATTGTTATCCCTGATCACATAGAGGAAACTGAGGCTGAACAAGGTCAAGCAGCTTGTCCAGAGTTCCAGAGCGCATCAAAACGAGGATTTGATCCCAGGACGTAGGATGCGTTCCGTGCCTTCCAGAAAAGCTACTTTTATGGGAAACCAGATGTATTTCCTAGTATAGACATTAGTGTCCTACACAGAACCCTTCCTGGCATCAAGATCCCTAAGCAATGCAGACAATGGAGCGATATCCTATCTGAGTCATAGGCTGCAGAGGACACTTGCTAAGAGGGCCACTTCTGTCCTTGTAGCTGTATGTCTAGTCTCAGCAATTGATCCCTCTGCCTATGTCATCAGGCTAGCTTCACATAGGCTTGCACCTGGACATCCACCAGGCAAGCTTCCAGCCAGCCATCCTTGGTCCATCCCTCCATCTGTCCATCTGTCCATCCCTGCCTTCCCATCTCTATATGGGCACAAAAGATGCCAGGATGTTTCCTACTGTTCAAGGTTTGTTTGACAGAGGGAGAGTGGTGAAATGAAACTTACACACTTTGACTTTATTGTGTTTTGAGGTATTACTTAATTTTAATTGTAATATGATTATTTCATGTTTACAAAGTGAGTCTTTTTTTTTTCTTTCTTTCTAAAGAAAACCAAAAATGTGCCTGGAGTCCAGTTAATCTAGGCCAGTCCTATCCTCTTTCTGCTCCTTGGTCTCCTCATCTGATGAATACAGATGGTCTCACCAACATCTGCTGGATGTGGGGAGGGAAGGGGTAGGTAGGGCCTGTCCCACCGTTGGCCTCTAGTAAGTGGGCCACCACCTTTGGCGTCTCTGATCCCCAGTGCGCTCTCTAGCAGTGTCCAGGTCATAAATGTCTGACTGATCGGCTGCTCTTCCAGTTCTTTTCCTCCCTTGCTATCACCCTATAAATGTCCTTCAGATAAATAGATGACCCAGCACAATTTCTTTTAAGTTATAGTTACTATTATTATTTAGCTCACACTTCCTCCTGACACTCATCATCTTTCTGTGACACCTTTGCTGTGGAAGGTGGACCTTGGAATTATTTTATGCACACACTTGCAGGAGAAAGCCAGGCGCTGCTTAGGATGCGCAGCCGGAGCCTACACACCCTAGTGATGCTCCTGGTTTTGATTTTTCCTAGGTAGGTGTGAGCTAAGGACCGTACCATATGGTCCAGGACTCAAAACAGACTCTCCTGCATAATCTTTCCTAAAACACTCAGTATGAAGCTTGGAAGCCCACATTGGTGGATGCACCAAGAATAAATCCTATTTCTGAAGCTGTTCTTTTCGTAATCAAATTTGTGACCATCCACACCCATACCTCCATAGACGGAGATAGAAACAAAATTATCTTCTGTCAAATTAAAAACAGGGGTGTCTGGCTTCTCAGATTGGTCCCCCAGACTCAGATGGCTTTAAATAGGCAGGCTTGTGTTCATTCAGCAATGAGTCCTTGAACCTGAATCAATGCAAAATGAGAAGGCCTATGTTCGTTTCCACCGGGAGAGAGCATTCTCCTATAAAATAATCACCCAGTGAGAAGCACTCACCGGGAGCAAGGCCACCACCAGGAATGAGGAAGAGTCAACATTGAGTATATAATTTGCCCATTCCATGGACCCATGACCCTGGGAACAACGTGGTACCTGGGAGATGGGCTTGTGGCTAAGGCACAGGAGCCACTGATTTATAGGTGATCTGGCAGCTCGTAGCACCAGAGTGAGGTTCCTAAAACCCAGAGAGAGGGTTTCCCTTTGCACTTAGAGCAAAATCCAAACTCTCACCCCTGACCCCCAAGGACCCATGGGGCCTTGTCCCTGCCTGTCTCTCTGACAGCGTCTTATTCCTTGCCCCAATCCTGCTGGTCTTCTCCCGGCTGTGTGGACACCCCAGCACATCCCCTCTCTTTGCATCTGCCCTTCACTTGCCCAGGATACTGTTCCAGATGTTTGTAAGACCCATTCTCATTACTCAGGCTTTCAACTCAAACGCCACTGCACAAAAAGCCCACTGTCGAAGATAGGTCCCTTCTGTCTTTCCATTGCTCTGTAAAACTTTAGCAGTAGCATGAATCACTTTGCTCCTTGAAAGCAAAGCATTGTTAACCTTGTTTACAGCTGCATAACCATGCCCAACACTTAGTAGGTCCTCAAGAAATATTTGCTGAATTAAGGAACGTGTGAAAGATTGACCTCACTCTGGCCTGAAAGGACATAGTTTAAGAAGCTGGTTTTAGTTAAGGAACTAAACCAGAATCAGAACAAAAATATTTGGGTTTCTGGCCTTTCCTAGACCCCAGCTTTTCAGTTTGTTGGGGTCAGGGGTGGAGTCCCTGGATGTTCCTGTAGAAATAGAAAAACTACAATAAATTCAGATTCTCATCTAATGTCTGTTGAACCCATGCAATGTGTAAGTTCAATTCTAGATCCTGGAGGTACAGCAACCAATAAATGGACAAGTGTCTTCCCCATGGAGTAGACAGGCCGTGCATTTTTTTTAACATAATGCAGTTTTTAGGGTGAACAAGGACCCAGTTGTAATTCTTGTACTACTACATCCTCCTCTATAAAATGGGCATAAAGCTGACCTCAATGGGGTTGCAGAGAGGATGCAGGGAGAGCTCTGCCAACAGAGGGATGAATGGAGTTTACTCTCCTTCCACCTCCCCCTGCCATGAAACACCCCACTGTGTCCTGTGGAAGATTTAAAGTGATCTCACGCTGCAGAGCCGCAGCACAGGCTCCTGCCGGGATCAGAGGTGTGGGTTTCAAAGGAAGCGCGTGCATGTGTGTGACAGGCAGGGCTCCTCTTTCAGCCTTGGTTCACAGCAGCCTCGTCCGTCCGTCCGTCCGTCCGTCACGCCTCCCTCCTGTTGGCATCAGCTGTCTGAGGAGGCACCACACCTGTAGTCTGGCCCTCACCCATCTCTAATGCCCACAGTGTCAGGCGGGGCTGCTTGCGCTGACCCTTCTGGAGCCGCTGTGTGCACCGATGGGACGAGTCAGGGGACATCCGGAGGACACAGCATACAAGAGGCACCTTGCTATTTTCCTGTGATACTGTCCCTTTGACATGGACACAAACCCCCTGAATCTATACCCAACAAGCCACTTCCCCAAGCAGAAAGGTGACTGGGTTTTCTCTGTCCCACAGCAGGGTCCCCTGGGTAGCTGAAGAGCAAGTGTCATGGCACAGTGACAGCCACCTCCTACAACCAAACAGCTGGGGGACTGAGGTTTCAATAAAGATAGTTGCATTTCTTCTTTTTAATAATTTGGGCACCGTTGTCACTTATCCTACCTGCTAGCAACTGTCCCCAAAATACAGAACTCTCCCAGCATGCTCTGCTCTGAGAGGCACAGACCGGGTTTAATAAACAGCTGGACGTGAGGGTTGTTAACTGAAGCCTCATTCCCAGCTGAAGGGCACATGGATGTTTGTCCCAAGCTGTGCCCGGGAGCACTTGATGTGGCCACAGGCACTCATGGATAGACAGAGTCATCATTTCCTCCGTTGGGGTCAGGAATTTTATTTAGCTAATCGGCATAGTTTCTCTGGACCACAGTCAGCAACAAGACATTAATAATAATAATAGCTAATATTTAGTGAGAGTTTCTGCATTCTAAGTTCTTTACATAAATTAATGTAATTCGTTATTCCATATGAAGTAAGGAATTTTTTTTAATCCTGGTTGACAGATGAGGTGCTTGACTTATGAGACCCTGCTCAAGGTCACAAGACCAGAGACAGATAGAGCTGAGGCTGGAACTCAGGCTGCTTCCCAGGGCCCAATCTGGGCTCTGCTTCCTGACATAAGCAGATATGAGCCCTTTGTCCTGCTCACTGCTATGCCCCTGGCACCTAGCACAGAGGCCCAAACTTGGTGGTTGCCAAGAGAGAACATGCACCTTAGCTGCCCCAAAGAGTGCTCCAAATTACAACTCTGAGCTGCCTGGTAAAGTTCTAAGATGAATGGGCTTTACAGTCCTTGTTTCTCCTGGCACTGTCCCTACCACCTCCAGTCCCAGATCGCCACACAGACAGCACCAGCTTCATCCAAGAATAAAATCAGTTACATAACCACGTGGCAGGCACGGAGGTGAAGCAACCTGAGAGTGGCTTTTGGCCACCCTTAGTCTCCAAAGCATGGCCCCTGGGAAGAACTTTCCATCTCCCTACAAGCCTCCCTTGGCATGCAAACTTTCCTTCATCTCCTCTCCTTGGCGCTTCTATATTTTATCATATTTTGGTCATGCACATTATTTGAAGTTACTATAGCAACGTATCACCAGCTGGTATCGCATAGTAATGTTGGCATTTAGGTAGCAAGCTCCCGAAGTTGCTCTTCCCCTCCCTCTGCACTTGCCTCCCTCCCACCAACCCCAGGTGAGTGGGGGGCCCCCTCAGCCGCCGCACCCTTCTCCTTCTCCCCTGTATTGCTCATTCTGCAAGGCAGAGCAAACCCTAGAGACTCTTCCTTGGTTCACTCTGCACTGGGCACTGCAGGAGTCCTGAGTGTGAGTGTGTGTGTATGTGTGTGTGTGTGTATTAGAGGGTGTTAAATAGATATGTTGAAGTTAAATGCTGTATACCAAAACTATTGACATTATTAATATGATAACGATGATAATTTTTTCATGGGATGGCTACCGTCCACATCAAAATCACCTAGAATCTAAGCTGGTTAATGTTGGCCACACAGCGTGAGGTTTCTCCTGTTCTCTTTTACCATCACATAGTGAAGAGACTCCCCACTGTTTTCCTGGGAGATCCAGCTCTCTCCCAGGGGTACAAGACCTCCCTAGGCACTGAATGATGTATCGGATTAATTAAAAGAATTAATTAATTCTAGGACCCTCTTTGGGCTTCCCAAAGAGGGTCCTATATGGCAGATGAGCCCTGCCACTCACAGTGTTAAGTAGCCCCTCATCAGCCAAATGCCTGTGATGATTACTTATTTTTACACATTTGACCTAGTTTAAAACCGTGTCTCTTCATGCTGTGATTCATTAGCCACATTTTAAACCACCCCAGTCGGAGCGAGGTGACTCTGCCTGTTTTGTGCCAGAGTCTCAGATTCAATTTCTCTCTGGAATTTAATATGCAAGTCCCACTGGTGTTCTGTTTTAAGAAGCAATTTCCTATCCGGACACCTGGCATGCTGCTTGGGTATGGATGAGTGGCTGCCTCATGCCTTGGTAGTAAATATATGTCGATTTCAGAATCACTGCCAGAGATGAGAAGGGGGGATTGTTGCTAGGCTGGACTACAGGGGACCCTCCACCCCCCACAATTCCCATACAGTATTATTTAAGCTCTTTGAGGTTGCTGACGGACTGGGAGTTTGGGCTCCTATGCTATAAAGTTGAGCAATGTCAATGTTAGGGCTGTCTCAATGGCTCGGGCAGATATAGCCCGATCCAATTCCTTCTAAAATTTTAAGTCATGGTGGATGTGGAAGTACAGACTCAAACTTGTAAGAGGGCAAGATGGAAATGCCATTTTGAGGATAGCACTAGAAAAGTGGTACTCGTCAGAGCAGCATAACACTATTCCATCTTTCTCTCATCGTAACGCAGGCACCTGCTCCTGGTGTCTCACTCCATCTCAGGTATCAATCGGTCACAGTGTGTGATTTCTGAAGGGTTTGATACCAAAGTGGGCTCCAGACTCCAGCATGAAGACAATGCACTTCTAGCTGGAAGTCAAACCCTGTCATTTTTCATGATCAGCCAAATGCAGGTAACTTGTGCAAACTTCAGTCACATCACGCTACAAATCCTACCAAAAGGAAAAGGCACCCAGCTGGGGTTTTCTACGTGGCAGTTGGAACAAAGAAATTAGCAAGCTGGTTAAAGTGATTTCAATTGATCCACAGACTTGAACACACTAACCATCTCCTAATAAAACAATATATTTTTTTTAAATGAAATGGTCACTCTCTCTACTAAGGACGAGAATCCTGCTCCTTGGTTTTTTTTTTCCCCCTTTTAAAAGGAAGCATAGAAGTTTCTTTAAACAGGGCTCCAGACAAGGCAGCCTTTTCAAGGTAATTCCAGGCAAAGTGAGCTCCCAGGTCTGATGTTTGCATTTTTCCCCCTTCAAATTCAAATCAAGCCGTTGGCAAAAGCAAGCATTCCATACCTATGCTTGTGGGCAGCCAGCACTTCTGACAATGGTGGGCTTTTCACGACCTCTCCCCCCAGCACCCACGCAAGCCCTCAATCCCAGAGCTCATTTAAGGCAAAGCTTTAGAAGTAAACTATCATCCAAGAGGCAACAGCGTTTGCTCTTACAAGATCATCCATCACACACAAAAATAAAACCTTCCCACATCTCTTACCTTGAAGCAGTGGGATTACCTGCAGGAGATGTCCCCCTTCCCTGTGAGACAAGCCAGGCTTTCACCAGCCGCAGAATAACTCCAGAAGAAGGAAAAATAAGTCCTTTATATTGTAATTTTCACTGTTTATATGCAAGAAGTGTAGTGGGTCCGCTCACGTAGGAATAAATAAAAAGACAAACTGCACAGCAGCTACTGCGTGAGAAGAACGGACCTCTAGCGGCCACAGGCGGAACTCTTTCAGGAAGGGAGAGGAGATGGAGGGAGTGGAGTCGAGTCCTGTGCAGACACATGCGCGTGCACACACACTCACTTCTACACCCTTTAACCCTAGGATTTTTCTTGCTTGTGTTCAAACTGCCCAGAGGTATAAACAAGAAGTAAGTTCGGTGAAAGCTGGGTAAGGTAGCAGCCACGGGGATGTTCCCTCTGGATGGAAAGGGGAGAATAATTTCACAACTCACCAGCTGGAGCCTGAGCAGGAGAGAGGATTTCTCCGTGGACCTTCCAGGGGGTGTGGCCCAGGGTGGAGGCTGCCGGTTCCATTCGCAAAGCGTCATTGGTCAGTGACCCTGAGAGTCCCTGTTTCATGCTTTCTGCCAGATTTGCATGGTGGGGGAATGTGGGGGTCACTGGCCAGCTGGGCTAACTTCCTGTGTGAGTGACCTGCTTACACAGAGTCCCTTGCTTTAAAAGGCTACGTGGCTATTTTGAAGTTCTCAATCTTTTTTTTTTTTTAAGAGAGAAGGACAGAGAGAGAAGGACAGAGAGGGGGGTAGTGGGAGGGAGGAAGGGAGACAGACTGAAAGAATCAATTTTTATTTAGTTTTTCATATAGTCTTTGTTGCTCCAACACTTAGTTGTATATGTGGTTCTGGGATTTGAAACCATGTACTCATGCAAGCCATGCAAGCACTATGACCACTGAGCCACCAATCCAGCCCAGTTATTAATCATTTTAAACAAGACCTTGTATTTTCATTTTGTTCTGGGCTCTACAAATTGCATAGCTGGTCCTGTCAGCAGGGAAATCAGACTATTCCTAAATTCTCAATTGAGAAGACTCCGGAAGCAAATGAGAATCTGTATCTTGGGGAGCTACTTTGGTGAACAAGAGCCTCAGAAGCATTCGGTACCCAAAAGGGTTCCTGAGAAGGAATGCAGAAGGGGCCTCCTGGGGTCACCAAGGATGCTTCTCCACTGCTAGAGCAAAATTGTAAGCCATCTGATGGGTATTAATAGTCGTTATATCTTTTTAACAAAAGAATTTTTATAGACAAAGGTAGCAGTATGTGATACCAACCCCAATTTTTGATTCATACATAAAACTTGCAAGCCCATCCCTTGCAGTAGGGGTCCCTGGAGACACCTGAATGATAGCACCAGTCCATCTCCAATCATCTGCACTGGGCTGGGCCATGATGGAGCCTCCTCTGGCCAAGGTGGCAGCCCCCAGGGGATGGTGCAGGAACAGTGGCTTCTAATGGCTGCTAGCTCAGTGGCCAGCACTTCCTTTACCAGGTCTCTCTCCTGTTCCTGGTAGATATTAGCGGGAGTAGCATGAAAGGGTGTGGGTCCTGCTCCTCTGCTCCCAGGCACCCTTCTAGGCCTCTCCAGCTCTCCACCTTCATTTGCCTCTTACCTGGACCCTTCTGGCCCTTGGTCTGCTTAATAGATCCAGGGTCATGCTTTTCCAACCAGACCCCCAACTCACAAAGCAACAAGCATCTCTTCTCATTTCTCTTCCCACCCCAGCAGCTGTGCGCTTTTCTCTCTGGCTGATTCATAATGATCCAATAACTGGTCCCTCCACAGGGAACTTTAAAGCATTTCAAGGTGCTGCAGGAGCCAAGGGATCCTTTTTATGCTGTTTATCAGTGTCTTTTAGTTATGCAGAAAAATGGGTTTCTTTTCTTTCTTTTTTTTTTTTTTTTTAGAGAGGGACAGTGAGAGAGAGAAAGAAACCATTTTTTTAAGAGAGAATGCCAGTGAAAGAGACAGAGAGACAGAGACAATCAATTTTTTATTGAGTTTTTCACATGGCTTTCGTTGCTCTGACACTTGGTTGCATAAGTGGATGCTGGGGTTTGAACCCGTGTACTTGCATATGCCACGCACGCCCCGTAACCGCCGAGCCACCGCTCCAGCCCCACAATTTTTATTTGGTTTTTTATGTGGTCTCGTTGCTCTGAGACCTCATTGTGTACATGGTGCTGGGGTTCAAAGTCGCATACTTGCTCATGCTGGGCAAGCGTTATAACCACCAAGTCACCGCTCCAGCCCCCGAAAGATGGGTTTCATCGTGGCATATCCATATATGGAAATGACATGCTTTGATCACTGGATCCTCCTGATAATTCCTCCAGGGGAGGTCTGGAGCGATGGGAGGATTGTTGTCCCACTTCATAGATGAGATATTTGGAGTTTTCCCATGTAAAATTATTTAGCAGAGAATGAATCCAGGATCTTGACATGGATGGGGTCTCCCAACACCCATGCAATGGTCTTTTCCCAAAGCAGCAGGAAAGGTCATGTGTCAGGTTTTATTTCATATATGCAGTGCTAGTGGCCTTCCCAGGTATGCAGTAGGTGTTCAGTGAAGGCTTTTTCCATGAATGAGCTGTAAGGAGACATTTCCCCACAGGGTAGCTTCACATGCTCATCCGGCGAGGAGAGATTCTCTGTCCTTAGATGGCCCTTTTATGCTTGCTGGGGATGGCTGGGCATTTTCCACTTTGAAGTCACGGAAATGGAACAGATGAATCCCATGGTCCTGTCTCAGTAGTTCTTAGTGTTTTTCTTTATTTCTTGCAGAGTCACTTTGTGGCCTGTATGACAGCCATCCTCAACCAGATGGGTGACCAACACTATTCCTTCTACATTGAGACCTTCCAGACGAGCTCAGACCTTGTGGTGAGTCTGAGAGATGCTGGGGGCAGGAGGGATGGGTGGGGTATGACACATGGGGCTCTTGGATGTAAGGGCAAGAGGGTGTCCCCGCAGGTCTTGAACACGTGTGTACGTTTATAAACATGCATGTATGATTCCCTGGCCCTTGTATTTCTCACCTCTGGAACATGTCTCCAATCTGTGTCAGAGTCAAGTCCTGAATGATTACCATGTGATCTAGATATGGTTAAACCAATACGTGCAGGGGAAGGTTAGGCACTTTGGGGCTTAAGAGCGTGAGTGTTGGAGTCACTCAGTCTTGGATTGTCACCAGCTAGCTGTGTGACCAGGGCCTCATTTTCCTTATCTGTAAAGTGGGGATAAGCTGGTTAGGTCACAGGGTGGTGAAGCGCTTGAGTGAGAGCTGTGTACTGCTCACGTAGTAGGTGTCCAGGAGGAGATAGCTAGCAGTGTGTTATAACAGTAAGCACATAGAGGAAATTACCCTGCGCCCGCTACCTAGAGCTAGAGCATGACCGTCAACAGCTCTCGGACTGAGCTACCGCCCTAGCCCCGAGCTCACTTCTTCCCACCTCTCAGGACTCTCTCCACAGGACCATCTGGCTGTGGCCTGTGGCCTTTGGCTTTTATCTCTGTAGTAGATGACTTCATCAACATAGAGAGCCGCCTACCTGCCCCTATCCCAGGGTGTGGCATGGCACCCTTTGTGGTCCCCTTTCGGCTCACCACTTCAGGCACAGAGACCTGCTGCTGGGAGCTCACTTAATTCTCTTTGGAGGATCAGGGGCATGTAAATGGAGCACCCTCAGGGAATCACCGGGAGCCAGGGCCCACCCCCTGCACCCATGGAGCAATGAACCACTTGCCTCTTTGTGGTAGGACTAGCAAGAAATGGATCCCATTTTTTGGATACTCAAAAAACAAGGGAAAATCTCTCTCCCACTACCTCACCAAGTTGTTTATATCTTGGGACACAGAAATAGGAAAGCCAGATTCCTAATTTGTGAACCTTTATGGAAGGAAAAAAATAAGGTTTCCAGGAAGAAATGTGGGAAGGGGGATCCTTATTTACCCCTCCCAGCAGTATGGTGTGGGTGTCAGGAGTCACTTGCTCCAGGTCTACAGTTTGCTTGCTGAGGGCTCTGAAGGGCACAGAAGCACAGAGCAGAGGGCTCTGAACCTGGTCCCCTCTCACCACACGCATCTTCTCAGTCATAGGCCACGCTGTCCATCTGGGAGCCAGGAGCCTGCTCCACTCATAGGAAGGGATTGTGCCTGTGATGAGAGTCATGCGTGCCCAGGTGACACCAAGGGTGAATTACAGTCCTTGCCACCATCACCACCAGGCATTAACGAGCTCTTCAAGGCTCAGGGCTCTGTGCTAAGCATCCGATAGACAGCGCACACTTAATCTTATCACGCTAACCCCTGGAGGTAGAAGCTACCCCCATTCTGCTGATGTGGAAGCCGGGACTCAGAGCACTGGGGTAATTTTTCCTAGAAGCAGAGATTGCTGGAAAAGAACCAAGGCCATTTCCAGAATTTTGCAATTTATCTTAAAGCAGTGCTTTTCAAATTATGTTCTTCCTAGTCTCACTGTGCTCGGTCTCTCTCTCTCTCTCTCTCTCTCTCTCTCACACACACACACACACACACACACACTCACACACGTATCTACTCTTATCTATTTCAAATATTGGGTTCCAGGTGAGCTTTCCTTTGAACAAAGAATTCTGCAGTCAGAATGATTTGAAAACCACTGCTTAAGGAAAGAATTCTGCAGGGGCTCCCTCTGGATTTTAGGCTTCACCTAAAGCATTCGGGTGGTACGGTTTTATTACTTCCAGCTCAAGAGGGTCACAAGGCCAGCAGTTCTGGTCTTTGCTCTCTGGGTTCGTATTGAATTTGTTTTCTGCAAAGATGGAGACCAAGTTTGGTCCACTGCAGAAATCCAAGAGAGTGTGTTGAAGTCACTTTGAACCTCTTCAAAGGAGAGACGAAGAGCCCTTGTCCTTGTGCTCCCTAATCTGCTCATGCGCCTGTCTGACAGATGAATTAGCTGTGTTTACAGCACTGCTAATTAGATGCTCATTTAAATAATGGTTTGTTTGCTAAATGACCTGAGATGCGTTCATGTGGTGTAGATTATTTCCTTCTCAAACACATATTTGGGAAGATGATTATAAAATTGCCACACCAATGAATACATTTACTTCTTTATTCTCAAAGACAGAATTAATAGTGCTTTATTTTGAGATCACTTATTCCATATTCATGTGACACTTATTTGTGAAACAGCTTCTTGGAAGCCAACTTTTATGCTTCCATTTACAATCCACAGTAATGAATTCCACTGAATTAGCTAAATGATCCCCTTCTCTTTCTGATCCTCTAAAAAATAATAAAGGAAAAAAACCCAGAGAGTCAGGGGTTGAATGTTTTCCTCATTTGTGGAGGCTAGGTCTCACCCAGGCTTAGGTGAAAGATAGTCTAACTCATGTGTTGGACCCACCAAGGGCAGAGCAACACGTTATCAAGGGGATCCATAGACATGTTAGCAGGAAGGTGAGGGATGGGAGAAGGAGGTAGGATTGGGAGGGATCTAGGGAGACAATTAACAAATTAGCAAGGTAGCATACGTAATCTTTACCTTTCTGACCCCTGCCCCAGGAATTCAAATAATATTTATGCAATCACTTAAGTCTGGGAAATTCACAATCTTATATGTATATGGACAGCTATTCATTTTTGCTATAGGGGCATAATATAGAAGAATCAAGAGACTGGGGTGTGGGCAATGTGGAGGTAAGTATGGTTTAGGATTAAATGCATATCTTGCTGTTACTTTATGTGCATTTATGATTGTACAGCTATTCAACTCCTCAATAAATTTGTTTTTAAAAAGGAAAACTTAAAGAGCCACAATATCAGGACACTTGCAGGCAGTTCCTGCCTACGAAACAGGATGACTCATGTGTTTTGCTCCACTGTCCTAGGACTTCTTGATGGAGACCTTCATCATGTTCAAGGACCTCATTGGGAAGAATGTGTACCCCGTGGACTGGATGGCCATGAGCATGGTTCAGAACAGGTGAGCTGCACTGGTCCCCAAAAACCACCACTCAAGGTCGAGATCTCCCATAAGGTGGGCATGGCTCCCCCTAGTGAGGAGAAGCTGAAGTGCTGGCAGATCCTTTCTACATCTAAGCCCAGGGAAGAACTTCGCACAGATCCTCAAGTTACTTGGAAGCCCCCCACCACCTTCAAATCCCAGTTAAATCATCACATTTTGTCTACAAAACTTTCCCTAAACTCTCCAGACAGGAGAAATTAGGCAAGCATTTAAAAATGATATTATTTTAAAATTTAATAAAAATAATAAAACTTATCCTGTGACATATGGCAAAACAAGTGTAGGAAGTATCGTTGGATTAAGCAGCTTTAACAGGTTCCTGAGCTCCAGGACTCCTCAGAGCTTTGAATATCGCTGATGTGATTTTCTAGGAGGAGGATTTAGGATGCAGCGTTTTCCAGATGAGTCTGGCTTTGGAACCATGTGGGGTGCAAGTGGGGTGTCTCTGCGTGTGTCCATCATACCTGCTAACGTCTTATGGAACGTCACAGGAACACAGGTCCCGCTCCCACCCCACAGCCCGGCACTCC
>PVKS010002505.1:0-20380 GCA_004027875.1 Aplodontia rufa
AAAAAAAAAAAAACCAACCAAACAAACAAACCCAAATCCCCCAAATAACCCAAAAAACAACCCCCAAACAAAATAAAGCAAAAAACCCAAAACAAAAACAAATGAACAAAATAATAATGAAAATAAAAGGCCATTCTAGATCATTGAGGAAATTTGTATGTGAACAGAAAATCGTTATTGAATCAATGCTAAATGTCTTGGGTGTCTTTTTTTTTCAAGAGAGAGGGACAGAGAATCAACTTTATTTAGTTTTTCATTGCGGCTTTCATTGCTCTGACACTTCGTTGTACACGTGGTGCTGGGGTTTCCATCCCGGTCCTCGGGGCAAGTGCTGTAACCGCTGAGCCACTGCTTCAGCCCCAGTCTTGGGTGTCTTGATGGTGGTGTTCTTTGGGAATATTTGTTATTGAGAGGTGCACTGTCATGGTGTCTACAATTTACTTTCAAGTAGTTCAGAAATAATTTATTTATTGGAATTCTTGAAGCTTAATATGAGGCACACATCTTAAAAGACTCTTGCTTCAATGATGATCTTCATGATACATGTTGAAAAACCCATCTTTACTGTTGGTGTTGGGAAGGTTCGAGGCACTCTGAACCGTCATGAAAATCATCCTGGTTGAAATGGTTCTGAGGGCAATAAACACCCAGCAATGGAGAGGTTGATACTTGTCCAAGATTATGGACGGAAAGAATGGATTAGAACATGAGGAAAGAATGTAGCTTTACTATCCATGCCTGAGACTATGTGAGATTTCTTTGATCCTTTTTCTTTCTTTAATTTTTAAGGGAAACCTTTCATTAAAGTGTGAAATATGTGCAGAAAAGGATTAGTAAGTGAATCTCCACAAAGAGAACACCTCCCTGCAGCCATGCCCTGCCTCAGAGGCAGGGGATTCCAGAACCACACTTGAACTTCAGCCTGAGAGCTGTGCTCTCTTTATGTGTACTTGGTGCACTTAATTTTTTCAGCAAACATTTTTTGAATGCCTTTCTGTACATCAAACACCCGGAAATGCTTGGTGCATTCCGCAGTATCATGCTCAGAGTGCACCTGCCAAGCCAAAACTTGGGAGTAGGCTCACATCTTCTTCAGTTAAAGAACGGAGGCTTGTTGGCTTCTGAGGTCCACCACCCACCGTCTCCTGGCACCCTTGGCTTTTCCACTAAGGAATTACAGCTTCCTGATTTTCAATATGCATACTTCAGGTGGAGTCACCAGGCGTGAGCAACCCATCTGGGCTCACCCAAGGACGTGATCATTTCCTGGCCATAGATTAGCTCATGAATAGGCTCTTGACCCAATCAGAGCAAAGAAATCTAAGAAGGATTTTGTTAGGATAATTGGGAGAGAGGCATGCTCACTTTTCTTTCAGAGTTGAATCTGGGAAGATGGGGACATGGGAATGTTGAGAGCAATTCTGCTGGGTTTGAAGGGGTGCCACAGTTTTTAGTATTTCCTTGGTGGCTGAGGTCTCTGTTGCCCCTTATCACAACCCAATTTTTTCTTCTGCTCAAACTTGCTTTCATCCACCAGTGATTTTCACCAGAGCACTCCAAAATTATCCTATACCCCATCTTGATCTCAAAATCTCCTTTCCAGGAAACCCAACTGATATAGTACAGATTGTTATGGTTTAGATATGAGGTGTCCCCCCCTAAAGTTAATGTGTGCGACAATGAAGTTCGGAGTGAAAGGACAGGGTTATGAGATTTAAAAAAAATTATTTTTATTTTTAATTCTTTTTTTTGGGTGAACTCGGGGCCTTGCGCATACTA
Source organism: Aplodontia rufa (assembly GCA_004027875.1). Classification (NCBI taxonomy): domain Eukaryota; kingdom Metazoa; phylum Chordata; class Mammalia; order Rodentia; family Aplodontiidae; genus Aplodontia; species Aplodontia rufa. Next base: position 1,780 of record PVKS010002505.1, read on the forward strand.
GGCAAGCACTCTGCCACTGAGCTAAATCCCCAACCCCCTATTTTTTTATTTTTAAAGAGAGGTACAAGCTGGGCATGGTGGTGCTTGCCTATGATCCCTGCAACTTGGGAGGCTGAGGCAGGAGGATTGCAAGTTCAAAGCCAGCCTTAGTAACTTAGGCCCTAAGCAACTTAGTGAGACCTTGTCTCCAAAAATAAAAAGGGCTAGGGATGTGGCTCAGTAGTTAAGTACCCCTGAGTTCAATACCTGGTACCAAAAAAAAAAAAAAAAATTAAAAGAGAGGGACAGTGAGAGAGAGAAGAAAGGGAGAATCAATCCCATTCAGTTTTTTATGTGGCCTTCGTTGCTGCAACATTCCGACTCATACACAGTGCTGGGGTTTGAACCCGCATCCTTACACATGCCAGGCAAGTCCTGCAACTGCTGAGCTCCAGCCCCTAGGGTTATGAGATTCTTGACCTAATAAATGCATTAATCCCCTGATAGGGATTGAGTGGTAACAGTAGGCCTGCAGGGTGAGGTCAGAGGAATTGGCTCACTGGGGCATGCTCTGGGAGGAGAGACAGTCTATTCAGCAAACAGTGCTGGAAAAACTGGAAGCCATGTGTGGGAAGTTGAAATTAGATCCTTATCTCTCACCTTGTACAAAAATCAAATCAAAATGGATCAAGGAATTAGGAATTAAACCAACTACCTACAAGTGCTAGAAGAAAAATTAGGACCAACACTCCAGCATATGGGAATTGGTAGCCATTTTCTCAACAGGACTCCCAATGTGAAAGAATCAAAATTAAGAATTAATGAGTGGGATGCCATTAAATTAAAAAGCTTTTGCTCAGCCAAGGAATTAATCAAAACTGTCAAGAGAGAACCCACAGAATGGGAGATAATTATGGCCTATGATTCCTCTGACAGGGGACTAATATCCAAAATTTACAAAGTACTCAAAAAACTTAATATCAAAAACACAATCAATAAATGGGCCAGAGAGCTAAACAAACTTCTCAACGGAGGAATTTGAGCAAGCCAATGGAATCAAAACTACATTAAGATTTCCCCTCACTCCAGGCATATTGGCAAAGATGAAGAATATAAACAGTAACAGATGCTGAACGGGTTATGGGGAGATAGGAACACTAGCACACTATTGATGGAACTGCAGACTAGTATAGCTGCTCTGGAAAACAGTGTGGAGAATCCTCAAAAAATTAGGGATGGACCCACCATATGAACCAACTATCCCTCTTCTGGGTATTTTCCCAGAGGAGTTAGAATTAGCACACTACAGCTACACAGCAAAATCAATGTTCACTGCAGCTCAATTTACAATAGCTAAATTATGGAACCAACCCAGATGCCCCTCACTGGATGAATGGATACAAAAGCTCTGGTATATATACACCATGGAGTTCTACTCAGCTCTTACAAGCAATGATATTGTGGCCTTTGAGGGTAAATGGATGGCAGTGGAAGAAATCATGCTGAGTGAAGTTAGCCAAACCCAGAGATTCAAGGTTCAAACATTTCCCCCTCATTTGTGGAGGTTAGGTCTAACCTAGGCTTAGGTGAAAGGTAGTCAAACTCATGCATTGGACCTACCAAGGGCATGGCAACACATAATCTAGGGAAAACCACAGACATGGGGGGGAGTTGGGGGATGGGAGAGGGATCTAGGAAGACAATCAACAGTGTAGCATAATCTTTACCCCCCCAATAAATCAAATAATATTTATGCAATTATAAAACTCTGGAAAATTCACAATCTTATGCATATATATATATGGGCATTTACATTTGCTATAGGGGTATAATATAGAAGAAGCAAGAGACTGGGATGTGGGCAATGTGGGGGTAACCATGCTTTAGGATTAAGTGCTACCTTGTTGTTACTTTATATGCATTTATGATTGTATAACTACTCAACTCCTTAATAAAAACAAAACAAAACATAAAAACCCAAAGGACAAGACGTGGAGAGCTCTGTACAGTGGAACCTGTGGAGGGTGGTCGAAAGGGAACCAAGAATGCCTCCACACCTGGGGGTGGTGCACTGCAGCTTCACAGCGTTGGAGGCTCCTGTGCTGGGGACCCTTTTAGATGTCACTTTATGTGACTTTTCATCTATCTGTTTACTTGTAGGCTTTAAAATATTCTTTAGAATAAGCTGGTAAAATAATTTCCTTGAGTTCTATGAGTTGCTCTACCAAATGAGTTGAGCCTAAGGAAGAGGTGACAGGAACTCCAACTTACAGCTGGTCGGTCAGAAGTTCTGGAAGCCTGATGCTATCTCCAGGGAGACAGTGTCAGCATTGAATTGAATTGGAGGGTGCCCAGTTGGCATCCTTTAAAGAACTGCTGGCTTGCTTGCTGATGGGGAGAAATCTCCACACACTTTGGAATGCCAGAGTGGTCTGTGTTGTGAATGTGCAGTTGGAGAAACTGAGATTGTTTTCCCATTGTATCATTAATCCACAGGTGAATTCTGCACCTATAGTGAGCCAAGCACACATTGTGACTCTTGTGACATACACACCTAATTTTACAGTCGAGGAAACTGAGGCACATAGCAGTTAAGCAAGTTGCCCACTACTAATCAACCGAAGTAGGGTTGATTAAGCCTATGCATCCTTTATCAGCTGTCTGATTTTAAAGTTGTTGCCTCCAAAGATAGTTTAATAAGCAAGCTAACCACAGAGCTACAAACCACTCCAGATTTCCAGGTCTCCGCAGTCCACATTCTTGCACTAAATCAAAGAATATATCATAGTGTGGGCAGGTATCAGTGATGTGGAAAGAGCTTCTGACAAAGGGATGCCCAGGGGACGAAGCATGACAGGAAAAACAAATGATGAAACAGTAAAAAGGGATGATATCACCAACTAAAAATGCATGTGATTTACCAGGGAAGACACGATTGGCTTCCAAGTGAGATATGTTGACCATGAATGCAATACGCTCTCCAAGAAGGCAGAGACTTCTGGGCTTGAAGAATCCAAAAAGGTGCTTCTCCTGGAGAAGCTGGCTTAGGGAGGCAGAGTGGAAGGAGGTGGGCATTCAGCAGGAGCCCGGGCCAGAGGAGCAGAGGTGGGTGCACAGAAGCAGAGGGGATCCCCCAGCTCAGCCCACTGGCTGGGCCAGGGTGAGGCTGCGGAGTCTTGGATGGCCAGATCCTTCCTTCTTGGACCATAGATCCTTCTCTGCTGCCCCCATGTCTAATGTGGTCCAGTACGCCTTCCTTAGAAAGAAGCATGGTGGCCCTGGAATTGGAATTGGGGTTAAGCCCTCATGGGATGGGGGAAGAACTCCAGCTGTCCTTTCTTCCTTCTAGTTTTGTGGGCTCTTGGATCAAGGAAATCAAACCCCTTCGCTCCTCCCTCTCCCTCATCCCTTCCCTCCCTGTGTTGGTTTCCTGGAGCTGCCATTACCAAGTTCCACAAATGAGGTGGCTTCAAAAACAGAAACTGATTGCTTCATATTCTTGGGGCCAGGTGACAGTGGGGCTATGCTCCATCTGAGGTTGTATAGAGATCCTTCCTTGCCTCTTCCCAGCTTCTGGTGGTGGCTGTCAATTTTTGGTGTTCCTTGGCTTGCAGCTGCCTGTCACCACCTGGTTTCCTCCCTGTGTATCTATGTCTAGACTTCCCTCTTTTTGTAAGACACAAGCCACGTTGGATTTGAGTCCAATGATCACATCTTAACTTGATTATATCTGCAAAGGCCCTGTTTCCAGAGGACCACATTCTCATGTAATAAAACCCTTTGAGGAGAACACAGTTCAACCCAAACCCCTTCCTTGGACAGTTGAAACATGCTTATTTGTGCCTCGTTGGGTGGGATCCTGGACATATGTTAGGACCCTTATCCCTCCCCAGTCCCAACAGGCTTTCCTTGGGATTTTTTTTTTTTTTTAAAGAGAGAAGGACAGAGAGAGACAGAGACAGAGTGAATCAATTTTTATTGAGTTCTTCACATGGCTTTCACTGCTTTGACACCTAGCTGTGTATGTGGGTGCTGGGGTTTGAACCTGTGTACCTGCGCATGCCAGGCACCCACTGCAACCACCAAGCCACTGCTCCAGCCCCTCCTTGGAATTTTTTAATCATTAGAAGTAAAGTTTCTTTCTTTCTTTCTCTTTCTTTCTTTCTTTCTTTCTTTCTTTCTTTCTTTCTTTCTTTCTTTCAAGAGAGGACAGTGAGAGAGAGAGAGAGAATCAATTTTTATTGAGTTTTTCGCATGGCTTTCGCTGCTCTGACACTTAATTGTGTACATGGGTGCTGGAGTTTGAACCCATGTATTTGTGCATGCTGGGCAAGCACCATAACTGCCGAGCCACTGCTCCAGCCCCCAGATATAAAGTTTCTTAAGAAAACAGTCCAAGGAGCAGATGACCCCCCCATCCCTGCTGAATTCCACACTTTGAAAAAATCCAACAAAACCACAGCTGCCCCTTGCCCCTCCCAGGCATCCTGCTCTCACCAGATCTGGGTTTTCAGAAGCTGGGCATGTAGTCATCATCATGGCCATATGTGCTGAGAGGAGGCTCTGGGTCAGGCTTGAGCTCAGAACTCTCAGTAGCAGGGAAGGAAAAATTTGTTATCCCCATTTTGTAGATTAGGAAACTGAGGGCGGAGAGTCTACATAATCTACTCACAGTCACTGGGCTGGCAAGGGCAGAACCAGGACCCAAAACCAGATCTGTAAGTTTCTTAATCAGTGTGTTCCTCTGACAATACCCTCCTTTTCTGTTTATCTGTTCTCATGACTGTCTTTCCACCCTGCTGCATTTTGTTCATGCTGAAGATGACTGACCCAGAGCAAACCTCCCCCTTTCAAGACTTCCCCTTGGAGAAGCAGGAAGCATAATAAAAACACCCAACAGTTGCTTACCGGGCCCAATCTTGCCAGATGACTCTGGCCTAAGTGCCTTCCATTTAATCCCACCAGTAACATTATTATTCTTATTTTTCAGATGGGGACACAGAGAGGTAAAGTAACTCAGTTAATGCCACATAGCTAAGCAGACTGTGGGACTGGTTGCACGGTCCCTACCCCCCTCCCCGCCCCACTGGATTTTGACTCCAGAGTCTGTGTCAAGGGGGAACTGGGCAGGGTCTCCTGGAGGTGGGGGGTGACCCAAAGATGATCAAAGAGGCCACACTAGGGAGTGGCACTCTCTCGGGCCAGCTGCGTGGGTGCCCACTCCATGAGGTCAGCACATCGCAGGCTCTCTCTGTTCCTGGCGTCACTCTGGCATGCAGAGGCCTCCGGTGTAGCCTTCCATAATGGTCACCTGATCCTGAAGCTGGTGGGCATGCAGCCTGAAATGTTTATTCTCTGCAGACCAACTGGCCTGACAGACAGACCGGCTGGTGATAAGAGAAGGCGGAGGAGGCCACCGGGAAGGGGCTGCGTGAAGGAATCCCCTGTCTCTGAGAAGGGCTGCTTTACTTGGCTGGGGCCTGGAGTCAAACTACTAGCTTCTGAATGACAGTGACATTCCCCAGGGATTAAGCTGGTCTCCACAGGGGGTGCGGAGTCCCAAGGAACTTAAATCATGCAATTAGCCACCGACTGACATTTCTCCCACATTCATGTCATACCTCCATCAGTTCCCATCCCCCCTCCCAGGAATTCAGTTGCAACTGGCTTTATAACATGTGGGAACCTAGTACTGGATTCTGCCTTGCTTTGTCTTGGAAATGGCTCCAGAGAAGAGGTTGTTCTCTGGCTCATCCAAGCGTAGCTCAAAACTCCACCTTTAAGGAACCCAGGCCCAGGTAACCCTGCCTTCTGCAGCTCTGAGCTGTGGGATCCTGGACTCCCGTCTGCCCTTGATTTGTTGCCAGGTACTCAGCAAGTGGTGGAAGGACAGAGCTACCGCTCCCTGCGACTTGGGACAAATGATGGTTTGGGGGAGGCAAAGATGCTCATGTCACTCTTGATTTGGGACAACTGCTTCTCTGTTCAGGGGCAATGAATATGCCCAGTGGTCCAGAACCTGGATTCCCTGACTCCTAAGCGGCTGCTGCTTTGATTATAACAAAGTACCTGTAGGGCTTGTTCGAGGACAGGGGCCAGGCTGATAAATTCTCTCTCTACCACGGAGATGGAGGCTAAGCGTTTCCCTGCAGCCAATGAGGGACGCTCTCTGAGTTGTTGGGCAGAAAAGAGCCTCATGGGTCATGTCCTTACTTTTCCTCAGCTAAAGTTGCCTGACGGTCTCCTTCAAACTCAAATGGGCATCCAGTTCCATGAGTAACCATATTATTTTTAAACAGCATCCTTCAGCACTGACTCTCCTGGGTTTTCAGAGAGAGGTGATCCCTTGTGAAGCCAGGACCGGATTTTATTTTATGATTGTTTTCAAACATCTGCAGGGATCCCATGGAGTTCAAAGACAAGATTATATTCTGGTTTTCAAAGAGGAATGACAAGCAGATAAAGCTCAACTTAGGAGTGCAGAAAAGAGAAGCTGGGGAGGGTGGAAAGGATGAAACCGTGGAGAGAGCAGAGTCAGACCTTGAGGGCTCAGAGAGGGGGACCCAGTGTCAAAAGTCCCATTTTACCTTTTAATCACATGGAGTGGTTAAAAGGTCAACTCTGGGAATAACAGAGACTGGGCTAGATGTACAGCTCCTCCACTTACTAGCTGGCTAGAAGGCTGGATTTCATGAGCCTGTTTCCTTACCTGTAAAATGGGCAAAAAACAACCCCCTAATGAGATGGTTGTGAGGATTAAATGAGAAATACTCATACTCAAGACCGACTGGTAGAGCAACATTAAGAAATGGTGACTTGGGGCTGGAGCGGTTGCTCAGTGGTTGCTCAGCGGTTACGGCGCTTGCCTGGCATGTGCAAGTACGTGAGTTCAAACCCCAGCACCACGGACACAGCAATGTCTCAGAGCAACGAAAGCCACATGAAAAACTAAAAATAAAAGTTGATTCTCTCTCTCTCTCTCTCATTGTCCCTCTCTCTTATAAAAAAGAAAGGAAAGAAACAGTAACGTTTTTAACACCAAGGTAATGGTTAATATGTTAATTAATTCACTTCCAAACAACAAACTTTCATAGCATGCTTAGGTACCCATAACTGTCAAACTAGTAGATTATAAATATATCAACGTAGCTGCTGGCAACTTACTAACTTAACTCTCTCTTGGAGCTGTTAGGATGTCCAAAGGACATACATTGTCTAGTGTCCTTTCTTCATTCCTTCAGAGGCATGTTTGCTTTAAAAACAAATATCCTCTGAGGCAGGAGGATCGCAAGTTCAAAACCAGCCTCAGCAACTTTTGTGAGGCTCCAAGCAACTTAGTGAGACCCTGTCTCAAAATAAAACATATAAAAAGGTCTTGGAGGTGGCTCAGTGGTAGAGTGCCCCTGGTACCCCCTCAAAACAAAACAAAAAGCTAAAAAGAACTAGGTTAGGAATCTGCAGAAATTTTCCTTCCTGAGAAGGAAAAGTTGAGTATCCTGATATGGTCACTGCACATTGTATACATATATTGAATTATACTGAGCTGGAGCAGTGGCTCAGTGATTGGAGACACTTGCCTGGCATGTGCGAGGACCTGGGGCTGGAAATGTTGCTCAGTTGTTGGAGTGCTTGCTTGGCATGCATGAGGACCTGGGTTCAAACCCTAGCACCACATACACAACTAAGTGTTGGATAAACGAAGGCCAGCTGAAAAGATAAAATAAAATTAATTCTTTCCTAAAAAAATAAAAGAACTGTACTGTATCCCAAATATGTATAATCGTGTCAATTAAAAAACACTACATGCTTTAAAAAATAGTAAGTAAAACAAATATCCTATTAATGTACTGTTTGTTATGATTACTAGTTGAATAATAAATCATTAAATTTTGTCATTAGGTAATAAAAATAACAATGTCCACAGTAAGAAGATGCAAATAATATACCTTTCTTTCTTTCTTTTCTTTATTTTTTTTAAAGAAAGGGAGAGAAAGACAGACTCAACTTTATTCAGTTTTTCACATGGCCTTCTTTGCTCAGACACTTCATTGTGTACGTGGTGCTGGGGTTCGAACTTGAGTTCTTGCGCATGCCAGGCAAGTGCTGTAACCGCTGAGCCACCGCTCCAGCCCCTAATATACTCTTCAGTTCATTTTATTTCAAATATTCAGACAATATCAAAGGTCATAAAAACACTGGGGACTGAAATGGAGTAAATTAAATTCCACACATGTATGATTATATCAAAATGAATCCAATTATCAGTACAACTATAATGCACTAATAAAAAATGCTTTTACCATTCATATTTTTAAAAATGTCACTAAAGGGAAAGGTTCTTGCCCTATCCCAATTTTCAGAGGCACTTCTGGTAATACTGTAGAGTAAATTTTTGTTTTTTTTTTTAAGAGAGAGGGACAGTGAGGGAGACAGAGAAAGAGAGAAACAACTTTATTGAGTTTTTCACATGGCCTTAGTTGCTCCAACACCCATTTGTGTACGTGGTGCTGGGGTTTGAACCCGGGTCCTCGTGCTTGCCAGGCAAGCGCCGAAACCACTGAGCCACCGCTCTAGCCCCAGTACAGTAAAAATTATTTGTATAATTTTCCCAGAAACATACTATACGCTGTACACAATTTACCATGCTACAATGATGTTGCAGCTCTTGTTTGTTTTTCCTAGTAATACTTGCAGAAAGTCCCTGCCCAGCAGAGCATGGAGATCCACCTCCCCCTTTACATGTTGTAATCCAGGGTAAATGGGACCATCTTTCTATATGCAGATCACTACACTGCTAGGTACTTTCACCCTTTCTAGCAACAATGCCACATTCAACTCCAAGCAGCTCTAAAAATAAATCCATAGGATAAATTCCTAGAAGGGTCACTGCTGAGTCGATTTCCCTTGTTGCAGTTTTGATGAACATTTTCAGTTCGCTTCCAAAGAGGTTGTAGCAACCTACACTCCCCCTTTTACCCAGTGTATGAGAATGTGTTCCATAGTTTCCCCAGCTCTGGGGATCAGCAAACTTCACAGTATTCTAAGTAAACTGTTATCTAAAAAAATAAGTTATAGTATACATAATGGAATAGCAGCCCATCTGAAACGATCTCATCTGCAGAGAACAATGCTCATAATCACCCCAAAAGGGGGGCTCTCTCACCTTTGAATTGAGGACAGAGCATCAGGGGTTCAGACCGGAGGGTAAACCTCCTCTCAGCTGTTACTATTCCAGTTATCTTGGACAGCTTCTTCAAATTTCTGTCTGCAAAATGAAATATGGCACACCCCCCCACACACAAAAAGCCCAACCAAACAACAACAAAAAGAAAAACAAAACAAAAAAAAACTTCCAGGACTAGAGCCTGAAACCCAGAAAACATTTATTAATTCTTTGGAACAAGCCAGAGTGCTAGAGTCCCAGCAAGTTCGAGAATGATCCTAGAGTAATAGAGAACTGGGTTCTATTTCCTGCTCCTTCTTTCAGTTTGGTTCATTTTAAAAAATGTTCTTTTTACACTGTCAATTTAGATACCTCCTACGAATTGGCTGATCTGGGTAGGCATGAGTGATAGAGTTGAATCACAATGCAGATGGCCTTTTAAATTCCTTGGAAGACCCAGGTAGCATCATAGGAAAAGAAGATACCTGAGTTAAGGGATGAGGTGATCGCTCTGGACAGATTGACCTACCTCCTGTCCTGCTTATGCCCCTTAAAAGCAGGGTGCCCTTGAGCAAGTTCTTACTATCTGAGACACAGATAACGGTAGCTGCCCTGTAGGGTAATTTTGAGTGTGAAGGTGACTTATGAAAGCCTTAAGCAGCTCACTCTATTTAAATGTTCAACATATTAAAAACCAGTAGCCTCACTGCTTGAGAGTAGTTTGTTAGTAGGTCAAGGAGGGACAGGACACATCTGCAGAGCGGAACAAAGAGGTGTTACCAGACCTCACCTTGCAATCCCGCTCTCATCTGTGAAGCTGACTCAGTCTTTCTCTTGCTTCACACCCTTGGGGGACCCATAAGGGAACAGGGAAGACAAAAGCAGGGCTGCAATCCCAGCTAGGGTCTTTGTGCTTTCTTGTTACTTCTGCAAAGAACTGAGAAAAGATAAACTTAATTCCCCCCCCCCCCCAGTGGAACTGTTTAATGAACTGTTTAACTGCACAATGGAAATGCTTGTCCAATACCACCCTGGAAGACGTATGGGGGTCTGAGCTAGGACATGGACTAGCTTCAGATTTTTGCTGCAGTGTTGTCTCTCCCTTTGTATCTGTTCCAAATTCAAATTTCAGTAATTACATAACACATAAACCTCACACATTAGGCTAAAATCATGGAAATAGGATTTCTGAAAACTGCATTGTGATTATTCATTTTCCCCTGCTTTAATTTTTTGGTACCATGGATTGAACCCAGGGGCTTAACCACTGAGCCATATCCCCATCCCTTTTTATTTTTTATTTTGAGATAGGGTCTCACTAATTTGCTTAGGGCCTTGCTAAGTTGCTAAGGCTGGTTTTGAACTTGCCATCCTCCTTCCTCAGCCTCCCGAGCCACTGGTGGGATTACAGGTGTGCGCCACCATGGCCTGGCTCTCTTTTTATTTTGAAAATTTCAAATTTACAGAAAGGATGACAGAAAAGCCCAGTGAATACCTAGATTTACCCATTGTTTCTTATTTTGTCACATATGTTAGTACATCGTTTTTGAGATGTGGCGAGCTGCATTTATATAATATGCTTTTAGCTGGGTGTGATGGTGCATACCTGTAAGCCCAGTGACTGGGGAGGTTAAGGCAGGAATATCCCAAGTTCCAGGCCAGTCTCAGCAACTAAAGAGGTCCCTGTATCCACCAAAAAAAAAAAAAAAAAAAATGCTGGGGATACTGGGGATATTGCTCTATTGCTCAGTGGTGAAATGAACCTGTGGGGTTCAATCCTGGTTCTGCAAAAACTAAAATAAAAATATTTAAAAATGATAATTGTAAAGAATATAATATATCCTTTCTCTCTCTAAAAATATTAGGAGGTTAGACATAATAATGTCAATAGTGTGACTTGTGGGCACTGGGCTTCCTGGAATTTGAATTCTATTGTTCTATTTGGCTACCAGACTGGAATATGAAGAGTCCTTCCTGTAATAACTGCCACATGGAATACCTCCTGCACAGATATGCAAGCTCCATCATCCCTACTCCTCAGGAGGAGAGCCAGGGTCTCCTTGCTCCCAATTTTTATGGCATTTGGTAACTGACAGAGGCTGTCATTTCACTGGGAAACTGCAAAATCTGAACTCAAAATCAGGTCTTGGTGACTACAAAGCCCTTTGCCCACAGGTTCTGTAGGATTCTTAGGAGATTTCAATGCAAGCATATAAAAAGATTTAATTTCAGGCAATATCCTTTAAGGAAGTCTAGGGGTGGGGGAGAAGATGGGTTTTTATGAAAACCAGTCAAGCCTTAGTGATGGAAACCGAAGAGGGCAGATGAACCAACCATGGTGAGTACCAACAAGATTTTTGTTCCCACAGCCTCTTAGGTGTCCTTGGACACCTGCTCACTTGTGAAATGGTAACTGCAATCAATCCCTGTTCACCTGAGATTTTTTTGATTGTTTTGAGGAGGAGAGGGAGACTGGATTTTGAGAACTGTGATCTGATCTTCATGAATATAAGCAATTGATAGTCTAATTTTTATCTGTCGGAGGAGGAAGAAAAAGATGAAGGAAGGGAGAGAGAGAAGGAGAGGGAGGGGGAGGAGGAGGAGGAGGAAGGAAGGAAGGAAGGAAGGAAGGAAGGAAGGAAGGAAGGAAAAGAGAATCCCACAGAGACTCCATGCCTCTGTGGATGGCAGAAATTGAAAGGAGCAGGCTTTCTGAGGCTGGACAGGAAGGTGGCAGAAAGCCTGCAGGTATGAGAAAACAGCTTTCAGGAATTCAGTCTGAGACCCATCTCCAGAATTTCCCCCCCGCGCGGCTATGGGAGGGCGGCGGTACTGCTTCAGGTCCTCAGCAAACTCCCTTCTAGGCCGTGGGCTGCGCTCTGGCTTTCCAGCCATCGGAGGCAAGCTTTTCTCCACTTTCCCATCTCCGTTTCCCGAGGTTGCTGGTGCTGCGATATAGAATTGCTGTGAGCCCAACAGCCAGTAAGAAGCCCCTGGACAGTCACTTTCCCTGGTCTTTGACCAGCTGCTGGACGTTTCTGAGGGACCAGGTGCTTCGTGGAGCACCCACTCGCGCCCCAGGATATTAAGCTGCACCTGCGGGTGGCTCCTGGGTCTTTAAAGGAGCACGTTGGCCATGCCTACAGCTGCGCACCCTGGTGCACAGGTGAACGCGCGCACGAGGGTTCCTGAGCAATTAACAGGGCTTCAGAGGCAGTGATGGTGGATGCAGAACGTCTGCGAACGCTCTGCTCTTTACTCTATATTGCTATTGAGATTTGGCCAGTAAATAACAAGAATAGAACATCTGCTTGGTTTTGTCTTTGCGCTCACGGGGTCCTTTCGGTGATGAGAAAAAAGAAAAGAAACACATAGTGGCCACAAGCGCTGCTTCTGGGGACCTCTGAAATAAGCAGCCGGAATTACCAATTTGGAGAGCCTTCGCTCCCGGTCATCTAAGACCTGAGGTTACAGGTCCCACCGACCTGGGGGAGAGTCGGGATATTTCTCTTGCGGAGTCGGGTCCCTCAGACCCGAGAGGCGCTGGCGCGACTCCAGCCGCGGGAAAATGCCAAGCCCGGAGCACTTCGTACCAGCGATGCGCGCGGACGCCCCGGGCCTCCGTCCGCCGCGCTTGGCAGGAGGGGTGCCAGGCCTCGCGCGCGGTTCCCCGGGACAACCGGGAGGCCTCGCAGCTGCTGTGCGTTTCGCCTTCCCACGCCGTGCGCTGCGCTGCGGAGCGCAAGGCTCGGGACCCGAAGGGCGCAAGGTGGCGGGTGGCGCACGCCGCGCTCCTTCTCAGCTCGCTGCGCTTGGAGTTAACGAGTTGAGCTACCCCGGCTACCCCAGCGGCGGGCGGCCCCAGACAGCCAAGCAACTCCCGCCGGCCGGGAGACGCCCCCTGTCCCCCGCCCCTGCTTGGCCAGGCCGGACCAGCGGGTGCGGCGGGAGGCGGAGGAGGCGGCGCCGCCGGGACTGCCTCCTCCCCGCCCCTCTCGTCTCCTCCCCTAGCCACCGAAAAGGACAAGGGGACTAGGCACGGGGACCCCGGCCAGACAGCGCCGGTGCCCCGGGACCGCCCCTCTCTCGCGCTCTTTCGCCGCGAGCCCGGGTGGGTCTCGCCCTGCATGGTGCTGGCAGTAGCCATGAGCCAGGACGCAGACCCCAGCGGTCCGGAGCAACCGGACAGAGATGCCTGCGTTGTGCCGAGTGCCCAGGCGTCCCCGGCGCCCCCCGGCCCGCGAGGGATGCAGCCTCCGCCGCCACCCCACGGCACCCTACCCCAGATCATCCAAAAGTAAGAGAAGGGAGAAAGGAGCCGGGACCCGGCTGCCTTGGGACACGCCGGGGGCGCCCTCTTTGTGGCTTCATCTCCGGTCCCAGCTCAGCCTCGCCCGGCCCTTGCGTTTGAAGTTTTCTAGCGCTCTCTCTTGGGGAGAGTGGGTGTCATTCTGGCTGTTTGTGAGGTTGGGGAGAAAGAAGCAAAGTTATTGGGGGAAATAATTTTGTTTTTCCTGATCCCTTGTCTTTTCTCTTCAGGGATGTTACTTGGCTATTTTGAACTAAAATAGTTCAAATTTCGGGGAAAATGACCCAGAGGCTGTTTTTCATCTTTCTGGTCCCCAGAGGCCCCGGGAATGTATGGAGAGTCGCGCGTGAGTGTGCGCACTCGTGAAGGCGTGTAAGTGAAATGCCTCCACGAACCACGAAGCCACCTTTAATGGTGGCCTGGAGTCAACCAGTGACTTTGGGATGGGAAAGGAGACCAGGGCTTGTAAACAACGTGTTTGGCTTTGCCCTGAAGTGTAGACACTTTTCAAGAAGGCCCTTGCGAAGTGCTCGAAGTGCTCGCGGCGGCGGTGCAGCAGTTGCGAGCCGTGCGACTGGGGTAGTGGATTTCATTGTCACAAAGCGTGAGTAGGTTAGGATGGGCCGTAGGTCCCAGAGAAGCTTTTCAGTCCATTCGGGAAAAGTAAACTGGTGATGTTTTGTTTTCTTCGTTCTAGCGAGACTTTGACAGTTTCAGGCCTAGAATATTGGTTTATTTGAAAGATCTTTATTCTCCTAAAGGTTTAAAAAGCTTGTGTGAAGTCCTCAAAACTAGTTTAAGAAGTATTGGAAAGTGAATGGTGAGCGCTTTGGGAAAACTAAGCGAAACTCGGAAACTGCACATTAAGTACTGCAAAATTATCGCATGGAGCAGAGCAGACAGGCTGCTGTATTGATGCTGGAGTTATGTAAGCTTATTGAAATGTGGTCAGAGAAGTAACCAGTGAGGGGTGGAAGTAAATAGCAGGTACATTTTTATGGTCTTGAAAACTGACTTATGTAATAGAGTAAAAATTCAAGTTTGACATCAAGAATGCTGGTTTCATATTTCAGGACAAAATGGTTCCCTACTTATTGACTGGTGGAATACTAAAAGTCCTTTTATTTTTAAAGCAATTTGCTATTTTATGTAACTTTCAGCTACTAACAGTTTACAACTATTTAAAATGGAAATATTTCATGTTGTTGTTGTTTTGCAAATTATCTCAGCTAACACTAAATAGGATTGATAGTTTATGTAACTCATTACTGTTGTCTTTAGTCCTTAACATAAATATAAACCAACAGAGAAAAAGCTATTAAAAATCTAAATTCTACTTTCTAAAAAAATCCCACTTTGACCAATGATTAATTTGGAAACATCTAATGTACTTCTCACCAATCACCTTCCTTCCGCCTTGAAATCAGAGTTCATAGTAAGCTCATCGAAATTACTTTGGTTATTGTAATTGTCCTGCATTTTTTGGTCATTTGCTTTTAAGTAGGAGAAAACTAGGAACTTTATATTCACAGAGCAATCTTTGTAGATGAGTGTCTGATTATGAATTTACGCCAGCTAGAAAATAAATACCATTTTGTGGAAGTGGCAATATAAAATAGATTTTAATTGCCTTGTGTAATTAATAATTTATCCTACAAACTTCGCCCCCATTTCAAAAATTCCATCTCTGCAATATCTTATTTTAAAAGATAGGACTGAGCTTTTCAAAGATGGCCCCCTCTGCTCTCAGTCTAGGATGGAGATCTCGAGAAGCGCTGATGGCTCGTCTTGTTTTGCATTGGTGACAGATTGGTGTTCAGGGACCAGGTCCAAGGCCAGTGAATGCGCCCATGGGATTTGATGTTCGGGCGCTTATGTTTCAGAGCCTTTCTTTATAAGGATGATTTGGGGTTTGCGCTCCCCTCTGTACCCACTGAAATTCCGCTGGAACCACGCACAACATGGCAGTGCTTTGCAGGTCCATCTTTAATGCGCTGAAACTTGAGCAGCTTATTTTGAAACCACGTTTGCATAATTTAATCTGAGCAACCATTTTTATGTAGTTATGAGGTGCTGTTTTGCACCAGCCATCTTTGAGAAAATGTAGCGGGGAGACTGTCCTCAGCGGCTAAATGAGTTGTCCGCCTCTGGATTAGGAGACTTTTGTGAGCTAAAGCTTTGGGTGAAGTGCTTTCTAGTAAAGCATATATTAAAGATTATTAGGGAACCTCTTAGCTTTTCAAGTCAGTTCAGTGAGGTCATTATGTAATTCATGCGAACTTTTGATCTTTTTCAAAATGAGGGACACTTTAATCTTCATGTAGCATAGTCCTAAGGATTACAAGACTTTTCACTTCTTAAGGTCTGTGTTATGCTGTTTTTTTTCTTTTTTATTAGTAATGGCTTTCATTTTGGTTGAAGTCAATGATTTTGGCAAAACCACAGTAACGATCATAATAAAAAACAATTCCTGTCCATGTGCATTGTATTTGGTCTTAAGAGAACTGCCTGAATACTGCATTTAAGTAACTAAACACTTGAGGTGTGACAGTAATGAGACTGGTTTGGGTGTTTGTTTTAGTAAAGTCAGTCTAAGTGCTTATGAAGACTGCACCTAGAGTGAATTTCTGTGGGGTACTTTTCTAATCAGGAAGTTTAGTTTTCTTATCATTGCATTCTTAGTTTCAGTTAGCAATATCCATATCTATTGCATTTCTAGCTTCAGAAGGACCCTTAACCAAAATTAGCATTCCCATAAAGTTTATCTACCAGGTTATAGATACATGTGGCTAATATCCTGTATGATTTTTGTTTGAAATGTGCATTCTCAAAATTGACCAGTGTGGAGATATTGTTTTATATAATATAAAACATTATTTTAACTGTTTGGGCAACAGAAAATATAAATAACACCTTAGAAGATTTGGGATGTTTAGAAATCAGAATAGAAGACTTAAAAATTGTGTATATTTTCCATGGTAGCAGAGGTAAGAAAACATTGGTGTTTGTTGGTATTTTTTTAAGTATTTATCTCTTCGAACATTAATGATGTTTGACTTCCAAAATAGTTTTGTTTTAATTGCATGCTTTAAAAGTAAACCCAACCCTAATCTGTAAGAAGTTATTTATTAATCTTGGTGAACACCAGGTGTTTTACATTTCAGATCACAAGTTTTAAAACACTTACCAGAATGAAAACAGAGTCACTCAATTCTGTGTGAAATGTTGAAGTCCGCTGTCAAATGGGACTACAAAGTATGCCACTAATCATACTGAAAATGAAACACATACCTTTTAATAAGCAAAATCACTTAAGTGATTTTCCTAAATTATTTGATTTGAAGGCAGTATATTCCTGATTCATTGATGGCATCAGGTGGCATATTTGATTACAGATGACTTATTTTTTTCCTTCCCAGATCATTTTTATAAGCAAATAAAAATTAATTATAAAAATAGAAAAAGTTTTGGTTTAGCATTTGGTAGTGTCACCTGTATGCAAGTGTTGGTGGTTTATGAAGACAAAAAGCCAGCTTTGATTTCTAGCTTATGAAGTTCTGCATAGCATTGAATTGTTGCTCTCTGTTTGCGGAGGAAACCACTTCCCAGACTCAGAAAATGTTACAAGTGGCAAGTCTGATTGCAGATAATTTTACAGACATCCTGCATTTGGAGGGATATCCATGTAACTATATGTAGGCAAATTGTATGTGATGTCCACCCACTTTGATGGACAGGCTGATAAGAACATCCAGGAACAGAGGGAAGAAATAAGAATTTGCTAAAATAGAATATTACCTCTTATTTATATGTGGTCCTTTTCTGGAAAGAGGATGGAATTTCTAACATCTGTGACAGTTTCTAGCATCGATTTGAGCCTTTTTTTTTTTTTTAGGGGGAAATAGGAATACGCTTGTAGAAGGAATTTTGAAAATTTTAAACACCATCTTAAACTGCACGTAAGACAAGCATTTGGCGGGGGGAAAACATCTGAGAGGATTAAGCATTTACCAAAGTAGGGGGAAGAGAGAACAACCTTTTTTTTTTCTTAGTATTCTGAATATTCTGAAAGAAAGCCACTTTAAAGTATTTTTTAAAAAAGAAATTTTGCTGGAGGGTTTGTTACGATAAGTATTTTTAGATAGTGCTTATAGCCTTCCAGTTATGCGTTTCTCTCCAATTGCCCAAGAGATCAGTATTATGAAATGTGGTACATTATTCCCATTAGTCACAGTAAATGCCTTTACATGTGGTGCGCATAGAGCTGTTCTAAGGCTAGTGCTATAGGAGAAAAAAAGAAAATTTTAGTCACCTCTTTTATCTACTTCTTGTTTTGCTGCCTCCTTAGCAGTGTATCAAGTTGATAATTTAAAACAGTAAAATTTGTCCATTGGCATATAACTTCTGTTAAGATTTCTTTGCCTGTCCTGATAGTCATGGGGGAAAGCCCCAACCAGGATTGACTTACAGTGAAATGATCACACATTATCCAGTTTTTCTTTCCTCTTGGTTTATTTTTCTAGGGCTATAGAGTCTTAACTTGAGTTTAAACTGATATTTCTTCTGGGCCCAGACAGCCAGTTTTCAATAAACAAATTGATATAGCTCCATTCGCAACTTTGGTCAACAAAAATACAAAAAGCGGGGGCTGGAGCGGTGGTTCAGCGGTTATGGCATTTGCCTGGCATGCTTAAAGGCCGTGGGTTTGTACCCAGCCTCACGTACACAATGAGGTGTCGAAGCAATGAAGGCCACGTGAAAAACTAAGTAAAAATTGATTCTCTTTCTCATTTTCTCTTAAACACACACACACACACACACACACACAGCCTTAGGAACTAGGGTCTAACCAAGGGATGGAAATTAAGATTCTCTAAGCTAAATATGGAAATTAAGATGAAGAGGAGTGTGAGATTGTGGAGTTGAAACTTCAAAGATAAATTCCAAAACAGGGTCTCCTTCATCAGCCCAGGTCCCAGTGTCACACAAAGGCCTGACCAGTCTCCCCTGCCGTAAGATGCTCCTTAACAGGAGTTTAGTTTCCTGCCACAGTGATAATTTAGTTCGGGATGACTTAGCTGATATTATTTTGTGTACTTCAACAGGGCGAATTGCTGTGGATCCACAGTGAGAATAAAGGAGTGTTTGCT
>PVKS010002505.1:20480-83138 GCA_004027875.1 Aplodontia rufa
GGGGGGGGGGGGGGGGGGGGAGATGACGGGGACCTGATTCTAATTAGGAAGGCACATTTTTGAATCAGGAATGTGAATTCGGTTTCTAACACCACCCATGGGCTCCGTGGGTGGTCACTGTTTAAGGCTCACACAACCAAGGAGCTATATACAAAGGTTTGTATAGTCTTTGACCGAGCAAGTTTGGAGACAAGTCATCACCGCCAGCTGCTTGAGGAGGAGTTGGGAAGGAAGGACCCTGCCCCCCACCCCAACTGTTTTCTTCCTGTGTTTGGGGTATGTTGCAAAGTCTTTGCTGTGTGGGAGTACAGTCGAGTTAATTGATCCCCCCTCCTTTCCTACAACTCCTTCTGGATTTTATAAGATAACAAGTCCCCTGATGGTTTACAAGGTGACTTTTCCAACTTGCTGACAGCAGATCTGTAGGGGAGATGGCAAGGAGAGAGCCGCAGAGGCCACCTGCATGAGGATGTGTTAATAATTTGCAGCTCAGTTTTCAGAATAAATCTTTCTGTGTTCAGAAACAAAAGGCTGGGGGTCATGCGTGCATTCAGGGGGCGGTTATCACCCCATGAAGATGGCTTTCACGCCACTTTTCTTGCCTTTAATGTGGGTGTGTGCTTTAAGGATGCACCGGGACCATTTGCTTCTGCCATCTTTGCACCTGCTTTCTCTCGATCACACTGATGACCCATCAGCCTTTGGTCCCTACTTTCTGCTCTGTTCTAAACCTGGACAACTCTTCTTGAGGCTTTCTGGACATCTGAAATACTTTTCAGTTTTGCAGTTTTCCTGTACACTCTTTCCCAAATATATTTTTGAATTTTGCTAGACCCACCCTTAAACCTGACTTCCAGCGTTAGGAGTATGCAAGGCAATGTACATATTAAACACGCTTTAATTTCACTCTTTTTTTTTGTTGTTGTTTAAACAGAACAATTTAGGATCTGCCTGACATCGTTGAGTGTTAAATTAATTATTGGTTTCTGACGAAGTGGGTCAGAGAGGAAAAATGTCCTGGACTGGGAGTGGGAGTGGGTGACCCAGACAAGCCAAATTAACCTCCTTAATCCAGCTTCTCCAGGATTTGGAAATGATTGATGGTAATTCCTTCCAAGCTCAAATGAGGTGAGTCTTCACAAGTACTGCTGAGTGGTCATCAGTGTAGAATGTCTGTCAGCACATGCCTCATCTGATGGAGACTGTCCCTCGACACTTTAATGGCTGTGGGTGTAGGTGGTGTAGGTGGTGTAGGTGGTGTAGGTGCATGCTTGGAGATCAGTCACCCAAGAAAACAATCACCGCAAAAAGAGAATTGTATGCTCTCTTCAGCATTCGCAAAAAATATTTGGATCAGGGACAGAATTTAAAGTCAGAAGAGTAGACACGAATGTCAGTGGAAAGGAAGTGTTTTAAATGGTTTTGTAATCTCAACAATGGGGGGGATGAAATATTTATTTTGGTGTGTTGCTTAATTTGTGATGTTAACGTAAATCCTTAGGTTTGCAAAAAGAGTACTTTTTTTAAATTTAGGAGACAAATCTAGTGATTTTCATGTGTCTAAATTGGATGTATTACCGGTAGGCGGAAATGTGTTTGGTGATGTTATTGATTTTAAAGGCAAAAATGTAAATGTATGAGCCACCAATGTGTGATAGGAGCATGGCCGAGCTGAGATTCCTAAAGAGGGTGATGCGCTCAGTGGGCAGTGTGGTCTTCAGAGGCCCACTCACAGCCACCCCAGAAACCCTTTTCCATCTTGCAGAGATCTTGGTTGTCCCCATGCTGGGCCTCCGGTTTCCGTGTGGCCTCACTGAATCCAGAGACCAAAGGAAACTTTACAGAATCTCTGAAGGACATAGGTGCCTTGGCCAGAGCTGCATGCGACTGGGCTAGCAGGGAATGGAGAAAATTTATTATATATTAAGATTTTTTTCAAACCTTGCATAAAAAGGGAGACTAATTGTGTGATTAGATCTTTTTTTTTTCTTTTAGAGGGAGTGAGAAAGAGAATTAATTTTATTTTTATTTTCTCATCTCTCTCCAACACTTAGTTGTGTACGTGGTGCTGGGGCTTGAACCCAGGTCCTTGTGCATGCCAGGCAAGCGCTCCAGCTGCTGAGCCACTGCTCTTGCCCCAAGTCTTGATAAATATACTTTAAGGTGTGTACAAATGAGGTTATAAATATGGAAGGATATTTATCATAACATTGTCTAGAAGAACAAAAAATTGGAAACCAAATGTTTCTTCATTGGAAAAATAAATGGTGTCTGTATAGTACTGTGTACGATTTAGCTATTAGAATGATGTTATCTTGTTTTTATTTACTTTTTTTTTAAAGAGAGAAGGACAGTGAGAGAGAGAGAGACAGAGAGAATCAATTTTTATTGAGTTTTTCACATGGCTTTCATTGCTCCGACACTTGGTTGTGTACGTGGTGTTGGGATTTGAACCCATGTACTTGTGCGTGCTGGGCAAGCGCTGTAACCGCCAAGCCATCACTCCAGCCTCTTTTTTTTATTTTTTAAAGGGGGGGGGACAGGGAGAAAGAAAGAGAGAATCAGTTATTTATTTATTTTTATCTGGCCTTTGTTTCTCAGACACTCAGCTGTGCATGTCGTTCTGGGGTTTGAACTTGGGTCCTTACGCATGCCAGACAAGTGCTCAAACTGCTGAGCCACCACTCCAGCCCCATCTTGCTTTTATTGATAGGATCATATAATATTGTTAACTGAAAACAATTACAAACAGCAGGTATATAAGGATTTCATGTCTGTTTTTAAAAATTGCGTGCGCCAGCACTTTCAAACTTGAAACGCAGCTAAAGAACAAATACAAAAGTATGGACCATGGTTCTAACCCTGGGTGATGTGATACAGTGGTTTATTTTTTCATATATATATGTATTTATTTCAGTGCGTATATATTATTGCAATCACAGAACAGGAAAAAAAGCTTCAATTTTAAAAGCGAAAGGGAGTAGGTGTTTCACATGGGTATCACACTGTCTTCAAGATTTCGCTGCCCTTTGTTGTCTTGGAAGGCCCCTGACAGCTGTTTTAACTCACTCTCTTTATTTTCTGGGTAAGGCAAGAACATCAGAGAGGCCAATGGAATTGTTTAAGGTCATACAGCGGTGTGACCTTAAACACCATCCCAAACTTCTTATCTGTTGTGTTTTCTGCTAGGCCTACCCTTTGCCTGGAAGTGGAGGAGAGAGAAATGAAGGCCATTTGTCAATTAATCATTTATCTTTGGGCTCTAGTCTGCTTACACTCCTTCGTGATTGAGAAGCACACCCTTGGGTGTGTTATCTCCTCCCTGCCCTGCACCCTGCCCCTACCAACGGGTTTTCTGCACGCGGCAGGAGAACAGGTCTCTTTAGGGCGTCTCCTGCTCTGCCTTCCTGCCCAACAGAAGCTGAGCATCATACTTTGACCCCTGCTCATCAGGTTCAAGGTTACTTTATTCCAGGTCCTTAATAGGAAAAAAACCCAATAACTGCTTTCCTGTCATACCCAGAAGCATCCTCTTGACACCCTTCAAACTATGGTGTAAATATGAACCTTTGAAAGTATAAAAACATGCTAATATTTTAATTTAAAGGAAGTAAAATGCATTTTACTTCTGAGTCCCAAGCCAGTGATTGAGAAGTATTATTCTCTCTGTCACCCCATCCTTTACTCTGCCTCAGATCTGTTTCAACCAAAGACTCAATTTTGACTGTAAAATACTTTGCTTCTGGGGGACTACATTTATGTATTTGTTTGCTTTTGTGTATTCCCTCTCTCACTTCTCTCCTATTTTTTCTCCTCTGAACTATTTGAAAGAAAGTTACATAATGATGTTATTGTATCTGAGGAAACTAATTGTATATATCAACACTGGATTTTTAACTTTTTTTTTTTTTAAGAGAGAGGGACAGTGAGAGAGAGAGCGAGAAAGAGAGAAAGAGAGACAGGATCAATTTTATTTAGTTGTTCATGGACTTTTGTTGCTCGGACACTTCATTGTGTACGTGGTGCTGGGGTTTGAACCCGCGTACTCACGCATGCAAGGCAAGCGCTTTAACCACTGAGCACCGCTCCAGCCCCAGATTTTTAACTTTTTATAAATTGTCAGCACAATGTCTTCTTTAGGAGGTGTCTAACCCCTGACTTAGTTCACAAGTGCCTTGGTTCCCAGCGTCTCTTTCTTTTAGCTACCAAGTGTACCCACCTCTTTCCTTCCTTCATGCCGGAGATTCCAGGCCAGTTGTCCTATAGAATAAAGGTTCATCTGGATGTCTTTTGTTTCCTCGTGCCA
Source organism: Aplodontia rufa (assembly GCA_004027875.1). Lineage (NCBI taxonomy): Eukaryota > Metazoa > Chordata > Mammalia > Rodentia > Aplodontiidae > Aplodontia > Aplodontia rufa. The sequence goes on from PVKS010002505.1 coordinate 24,787, forward strand.
GGTTCAGGGTGAGCATCTTGGCAAAGATGCACGTGGGTGATGTATACCCAAGTTCAATCCCTTGGTTGATGTGGTGACTGCCTGTTCTCTCCATTATAAAGGGACATCTTTTTCTGTGATTATAAACGGTCTATGGGGGTGATACTGTCTGTGAATATTCTGTTTCCTAACAAACTTTCATCTGGTGGCTTCATTTTTCAATTTGAACAAATTAAAAAAACACTTTCAATGTAATATGTAGAACTAGAAAGATAAATGTTACTTTAGAATGGATGAATATGGGCTTACAGTTTAAATTGAACAGCCTCACAAGTATGTTTTCCTTCTGCCAGCTTCTGGGATTTTCCAGTTCAGATTTAAAAGGATTCAGCTGATGGGCCAGCCACTTCCTGTAGGAGACTGCAGTGCTTTTTAATGTCCAGACAGGGTGAACATAAATCCCTTTTAATGCTAATGGCAGGAAGTGGGTGATAATGTAATTTTTACTAGCTCATGAGATTTTTGGGGCATCCTCTTGAAGCAATGTTGGCTCTTGTGGAAATCTTTTATCTCTCTTTTCATGATCAGTACATGAAGCTGACTTTAAAAATGACTGATGACTTGTCCTGGAGCTTAAACTGACATGTCAGGGAGCTGGTCAGTGCCTACCAGTTTGTTCATGCTTTTTAGATTTAAGTTGCACATCTATTTTTGCCTATTCCAGTTTGGTGCTATTATTTTCATACACAAAATATGTAGGGTGGGGAAAGTGGTGTGGAATGGTGAAAAGAATCGGGGGCAGGCAAGCTGCTTGCTCTACGTTCAGATTTGCCACCAACCGTGACCTCAGTGCTCTCATCTGTAAAAGGAAGCAACGGTAAATCGCAGCTAACCTTTGGCTGAGCATTTCCTGTGTGCCAGGCTCGTATTCTAAGCACCTTATGATTTGATGCAACAATAATCCTCTGAAGTAAGTACTGTTTTTCTCCCCGTTTTACATGTGAGGAAACTGAGTCACAACTTTACAAGGACTCAGGAAAGCTAAGAAAATAGTATTTGTTAAAGAACTGGTGAAGTGGGGCGAGGCATGGAGATTCTTGTATACATTCATCTCTGTGGCAATATCTTAAGATAATTTAGACAATCTATCACAAAGAAAAGACAGGAAGAAAGGGTGGAACAAATTTGAAAGCAGGTCAAATTTAATCTGAAACAAACGAAGTGATCCTATGAAAGCATTTCTTTTTCTTTTTTCTTCTTTTAGTGTTAAGTGTGCCATTTAAAGTGAAATCCATATCCCAATTTAAATTCCATGAGCAGATCCAGCTCTGGCATTTGATTCAGTAACTCTGCTTGTTATGCATGTTATTAGGCAAGACCTGAACTTGATGCTCATGGAGAGTATATAAACACTTATAATCCTCTCAGCATGTGCTAAAATAATAACAGATATGATAGTTTGATTTGCAAAGTGAGCATCTGCCAAGGGCTGCCAGATCATTTTTGAACCAATTCAGAAAACCAGGATTCAGCAATGATTTTTAAAGTGGCTCAGGGTCCTATTAATAGCAAAAGGCATTCCTGACTTGAAGCCTGGCCACTCAGCTCCATCAGACTCCGCCAGGCCAGCTTCTGGGGCTGCCTTAGCAGACCTTGTTACAGGTGCTCCTTTTCTTGAAGCAATTGTGGCATATAAAATCTAGACTGAATAGAATCCACAAATTAGGAAAAGACTGATTGCTTTCGACCATAGAAGGGTTTATAGTAAACCCAGTGAAACTGACTTCCTCAATGTATTTCAAGTAGCAATTCATTAATTCTGTGACTCAGAGATGCAATCAGTGATAATTTAGAAAACTTTTCATTTTTTTCAGGTTACAGAAATATAATCGGAGTACACTAACCTGCACATTTTAAAGCATCCATCAAACAATTAAGATAATAATAAACATTTTTATTACCCATACAGTTTCTTTGTGCTTTTTAATCCTTCCCTCTTCTCCTTAGTCCTGACTTTGTCATTATAGATCACTTTGCATTTTTTGGAATTTTATACAAATAGAATCAAAACGTGTACTATTTTCAGGGGGACTGGCTTCTTTCAATTAGTGTGACTCTTAGGGGAGAAATAATAGTTTTTAAAATCGTGGTAAAATATAGATAACATTTCTGTATTAGCCATTTTCTTTCTTTCTTTCTTTTTCTTTTCTTTTTTTTTTAAGAGAGAGGGACAGTGAGAGAGAGACAGAGAAAGAGAGAAACAACTTTATTTAGTTTTTCACATGGCCTTTGTTGCTCCAAACTTTAGTTGTGTATGTGGTGCTGGGGTTTGAACCCAGGACCTTGTGCTTGCCAGGCAAGCGCCGAAACCGCTGAGCCACCGCTCCAGCCCCTGTATTAGCCATTTTCTGTTGCTATAACAAAACACCTGAGACTGGATACTTTATAAGAAAAGAGATTTATTTAGCGAATAGGCCTGGAGGCTGGAAGTCCAAGATCTGGAGGTCTTATTGGTGTGGCTTCTGGTGGGGCCTCCTTGGCTATGTCACCACAGGGCAGAGAAGTGGGAAGGGAAATATTTGCATACAGAAGAGGGCAAATATATGGGGTGGCCTCAACTTGGAACAACTTGTTTTGTGGAAAACTGATTGTGGTCCTAGGGCAGCACCCTTAATGACCTAAATGCCTTCTATTAAGCCCCACCTCTTAAAGCTCCAGCAGCACAACACAGCCACACTACCACGCCAAGGACCAAGCTTCCAGCACATGAACTCCAGGACAGCAAACACATCGGAACTATAGCAATAATGTCTACTCTTTATTAAAGTATATAACCAGGGCTGGAGCAGAGGCCTAGTAGTTACAGCACTTGCCTGGCATGCGCGAGTTCACAGGTTCAAACCCCAGCACCACGTACACAATGAAATGTCTGAGCAACAAAAGCCACATGAAAAACTAAATAAAGTTGATTCTGTCTTTCTCTCTCTTTGTCTCTCACTGTCCCTCTCTCTTAAAAAAAAAAAGTGTATAATCCAGTGACATCAAACACATTCACACTGCTGTGCAGCCATCACCACTGTCTAGTTCTAGAATATTTGTATCATCCCAAAGGGAGACCCCATACCCATTAATTTCTTGCTCCCTGTACTTTCTTCTCAGTTCCTAAAAACATCCAATGTACCTTCTGTCGCTGTGACTTGCCTGTTCTGGAGATTTTAGATGAGTGGCCCTTCGTGTCTGACTTCTTTCACCAAGCACAGTGCTGCGAAGGTTTGTGCATGTTGTAGTGTGTGTTGGTGGTGCCTCATTCCTCTTTATTGCTGATTGATAGTCTATTGATCGACAGCCCTGTGTTTATCCCTTCACTCCTTGGTAGACATTTGGGTTGGTTCCACCCTTGACTATTGCAAATTGGGCAGCTACAAACATTTGTGTTCAAGTTGTTACTTGAATGCGTGTTTTCAGTTCTCTTGAGTCTGTATCTTGGAGGGAGACTGATGGGCCATGGGTAATTCTGTTTAATTTATTGAGGAAACTCCTCGCTGCCTTTCAGAGCTGTGGGTCACTTCATATTTCCTCTAGCAGTGAATGAAGATTCCAGTTTCTTCACATCCTTGCTAACACTTGTTACTTTTCTTTATTATTTTTATGGCCATTCTAGTGGGCATGAAGTGGTATCTCGTGGATTTGATTTCGTTAGTGACGAATGACATTGAGCACTTACCTAGCAGGTGTGAAGCCCCGGGTTTCATCCCCATGGCTTTTTTTGGTAGTATTTTGTTTATCCTTTCTCTGTTGATGGATATCCCATTTGTTTCCAGTTACCCAGTTTGGGCTGTTTCAGATAAAGCTGGTATGAGCATTACATTGCAAGTCTAGCCGTATCTTTTAATTTCTCTTGGGTAAATATACAGGCCGATGAGAATTTGACCTTTTAGGAGCATGGCTGTTATATCTAAGAATCATCTTTTGGGTGAGTCCTCTGAATTTTTATCAGTGTGCCTTTGAATGGAGCACGTCGAAGTGGCCCTTCCAGGCATTTAAAGAGCACACACTTTCTCATCGCAGTCTTCAGAGTCAATCACTCCTTGGCTTAGTTTCTTTTTTTCCTTTTTTAATTGATGCATCTTTTGCCAATATTTTTTTCACTTGACAGACAAGTATTAATTACCATGGAAGTTGGGACACAAGGTGAATGATACAACAAAATAGAGCCTCAAGCTGGAAGGGACCCTGGAGGCCATCTACTTCAGCTCTCCTGCTTTGTAGAAGAGGGAGTCAGGTGTGGAAAGGAGCCCTGATTGGCTGGAGGCCATCGGACGTTGGAGACACTAAGGCCTATGCTTGAGGCTGCTGTGGAGTCTCCCACCTAGTAGTCCTCTACCAAGGGCAGTGCTTTGCATTCACGGGCACTGTGTTTGCTCCTGGGTTATCCCTTATGGCCTCCAGCAACCCTGTGAAGTAGGTGGGATTAAGTAACTAGTAGGACTCAGGGTCCTCTAGTCAGTGTCCAGAAGCCCAGGCTCAGAGCCAGGCCTTCCCGCTTAGTCCCACTGGCCCTCCTTCCTCCATTTCTTTTGACCACTGCCACCTCCTCAGTTCAGGCCTCCCCGTTTCTCCCCCTGCCTCCAGCCAGGCCTGGGTGCTGACATTTCTTTATCTACACCAGGGCAACATGCACCCTGTCCTCTGCTTGCTTAAAGCCTTGCTTTGGCTTCTCGTTGCCTGTGGGTCAGGCTTCAGAATGCTCAGGAGAGCCTTTTAGATCTGCTGCCACTTGACCCTCCAGCCCTGGCCCTCAGTCCTGTTTTGACTGCCCTCCTGCTTTCTCTGCCCGCCTTTCCCATTCTCTGCTCCGCTAGAATATTCTAGGTCATCCTTGTGGGTTCTGCTTAGCCTTTACCTCTTTCTGGAAGCTGTCCTTGACCCCAAGCAGGGAGAGGAGTCCATGTTCCCATTGCAATATCAACCCCACACTTCCCCCTGTCGGGTGAAGACAGGGCCCGTGCTGCTCATTTGGTAGCCTCACCCCTATTGAGGCTCCTGGTGCATGGTTTGTTGAACATAGGAGAGAATGAAGAACTTAATCACAACCTGACTTCCTACCTAATTGACCTGGGGATGAGGAAAACATTTCACAGGTGAGAATCCATGTGGCACTGAAGCTTGGGTTCCTCCAACGTCCAAGTCACTTGGGGGGCCCATCTGAAAGGCTTGTAGACATTTGTGTTTGGAAACATAGCACGCTGGGGAACACTGATTCAGAAGGTCTGAAGCCCAAGCTCTGGTCTGGCCTCCATTAGTAAGCTGCTGTGTGCCAGAGGTGGGACATGTAGCTTCTGAAGCTTGGGGATAGCAGGCTCCTTGTTGGTGTGGGGCTTGTTCTCCCAGATTGGTGACATGACACGGGATCATGCATTGATAGGAATGAAATACTGAACCAGCAAGACCAAAATAATTCAGCGTACTACAGGGACTTTTTGTTTTGGGAGTATTTTTCTCCATTAAGTTTACAAATTAGTGTATTTGGGAATACTAAGGAATTACTAAGTGGAAGCTACTTGTTTGATAATAATAAAAAGTTGTTCTTCTGGTTTCCAATGCACATGAGTATAAGAAGATCTGTTGCTAGGCTTCTAAATAGACTTTGGTTTAGAATATTACTGTCAGAATAGTATGCCTCATTGTGGGAGAATTGATGTGTTGGAATAGTTGCTAGGATTAAGATTGAAAATATAGGGGCTGGAGCGGTGGCTCCGTGGTTATGGTGCTTGCCTGGCATGCTTGAGTACTCGAGTTCAAACCCCAGCACCACATACACAACAAAGTGTAAGAGGAATGAAAGTCACATGAAAAACTAAATAAAAATTGCTTGTCTCTCTCTCTCACTATCCCTCTCTTTTTAAAAAAAAAATTTAAAAAGATTGAAAATATAAGGATTTTATATGTACATGTGCATATAAAGGCATTTATATCTGTTATGGGACAAATATAGAAGAGTCAAGAGACTGGGGTGTTGGTGATGGGGTGATTCTGGGTCAGGATCAGGTTCATTTCATATTGTTACTACATATATACCTATGATTGTACAACAACTCAATTCCTCAATTAGAAAAGAAAGAAAATACAAGGAATAGAATACTTCCTAGTTTAGTAGGGATGGATTGTAAGAATGCATAGGTGAATAGAAGTATCATTCTGACTAGTTATGAGGTGGGGTATAAGCAGGATTTTCTGAGCATCCTGAAAGATGAAGGGGAAATAAATTCCACATCACCACTTAGGGCTAAGTGGAAGTCGTACTAGGAAAAGAAGACCTGGAATATCTTGAATTGTATAAGAAGGATGAAATGGGATTTTTCTCTGAATGAGCATAGATTCCTGATGGATCATTAGGTCCTGTCTTACAGAGAAACAGAAGGCAAACAGTCGCTAGGCTGTCCCTGAAATAATGAATGGCAAGACGAAGCGGAGAGCGAAAAATCCAGTGAGGGTAGCTGAACCTCCCCACCCGCACAGTCCTCCTTCTCCTAAGCTTGTGTCAAACGTAACCTGACTTTCCGCTTCACTTGGTCATTCCCAGCCAGGGACCTAATTGGGTACAGGCAACTTGCAGGCTGAATTTCTTTCTGTGAGATTTGATCCAAATAGGAGAAAGGGTAGTTATGAACATGTTGGAACATTCCTTAAACCCCACCGTATCAAAACTTTCCATGGCAAAATCTTCTGGGTCGCTAATAAGATTTTTAAGCACTAAGCTAACATTCTGCTTATTTCAAGCAATTTCTAAAATTACTCTAGGCAACTACAACACTGAGAAACTTTTAAAAAATTTATTTTTAATATTTAATTTATTATTTTTTTCTTTTTTGGTACCAGGGATTGAGCCCAGGGGCGCTTTACCATGGAACCACATCCTCAGCCCTTTTAATTTTTTGTTTTGAGACAGGGTCTCACTAAGTTGCTTAGGGCCTTGGTAAGTTGCTGAGGCTGGCTTTGAACTTGTGATCCTCCTGCCTCAGCCTTCCAAGCTTACAGGATTACAGGAGTGTGCCACCATGCCCAGCCGAGATACTTCTTTATTGTTGCCTTGGCATTTGTGATGACAGTTTAATGATGGCATTGATAATCACAAATGACTGTGGCAGCCTAGGAAATGGAGTTGCCTGAAAATTAAGTTATTGCTCATGTTGTCTCTGTGAGGCCTATGTTGACTACCCTATTTAAATCTCATCCTCAGTCCGTCACTTCCTGGTCAAGTTCCCTTACCTCGCTCTATTTTCTGTCTTCTTCCATCAGATTGTATGATTTATGTATTTTACTTATTTGTTGTGCTTGTATTGTTTATTCCATGCCCTTTCAGACTGTCCCCTGCCCCCTAGTATCTAAGAAGAGAGTTCCTGGCATCTAGAGGGGGCCCAGTAATTTTTTTTTTTGTACCAGGGATTGAATCCGGGCATGCTTAGCCACTGAGCCTCATCCCCAGCCCATTTTATTTTTTATTCTGAGACAAGATCTCACTAAATTGCTTAGGGTCTCATTAAGTTGCTGAGGCTGGCTTTGAACTTGAAACTTTCCTCCAGTCTCAGTCTCCCAAACTATTGGGATTACAGGTATGTGCCACCATCCCCTGCACAGAAAATATTTGTTGAATGATGCAGTCAGTGAATCATTGTTTTAAAAAATCCCTACTTAGTGATGATGGGGTGTGGCATTTGTTGCCGGGCTCCCAAATCTGAGTTTTGTGGTTCTGGAAGCTGCAAGTGTACTCTGAGAGGATCACAACCCATGCTCCTGTGTGATCTTGGAAACAACTCGACCAGGGCAAGCTCGATTCCATGCTCAGATTGCAGCTGCCTCTGGCTCTTGCCAGTCTAGCTGGACCCACTTTGGTTGAATTCTGAGCGGTATATTTGGTGGGATCTTGAAGGCAAAGGGAGAGCAGCAGGCCTGGGCACAGTTCCTTACAACAGAGGCTCAAAAAGCTTGGAGTGATTGTGTGTCCAGTAATAGGAAATTGGAAATAAATTTGGCTCCATCATCTCAATACTATGCAGACCCCTGCATACTGATATGGAGAGATCTCAAGATTATGTTAAGGGACAAAAGTTGATTGGGAAAGTGTATATTGTTGCCTATCTTGTATGGCAAAGTGGCATGGGAGGAAGATGGACATAGTCATATTTCCACAACCAGAGGGGCCCACATTGAGAGACATTCCATGTAGGGGTGGGCAGGGAGAGATCAAAGTCTACGAGCTGCCTAATTTCAGTCGCTGGGTGGGTACTGGAGCAAGGGGAGCTGGGGAAGATGATCCTCAGTGGTGTGGTGTGGATAGGAGCCAGCGCTTGGCTGTGGTGCCATTAAATTCCAAATCAAATCTGTGTTTTGTTAGAAAGGATGTGAGGGGATTAGGAGAGAAGGCCCTGAGAGGCTCCTCCCATCCCAATAATCTTTCATTTTCCAGTTCAGGGAATTGCTTTTAGTTTACCAAGACCTAAACTAACCTGTGATGTTTTCAATCAGAAAATGTGATATGGGGCTGACTTCTCTGACATTATAAGGAGAGAAAATTACATGTAAGGTACCAATCTGAGAAAGCAGAAGATAGAGGGACCCTTGAACGCACTGCCTTTTCACAAAAGAAATTCCTTTGTCCAGATTTAAAGAACTGGGCTAGATGGTTTTAATTAAAATTGCCTTCAAAGATTTTAAACCAAGCACCAGGGATTTCAGAAAAAACAAACTCAACATGTAAAACATCTCACTCTATCATCAGAATGTGCAATGATATGACCTTTATGGAAAAACTGGGAATGTCTAGCAAAATTACATGTGCATTACGTTTTGACCAATCATTCCTATTTATAGGCTGTACCCCAAAATACACAGGCAAAAATAAGAAGAGACATACACACAGGTGCTCCTTCATGGCACGCAAAAACTGGAAACAACCCAGGTGTCCATCAATAGGGGATGGGTTGAGTAAACTAAAAGACATCCATATAGTAAGTATGCTCTGTGTAGCAGAGAAAAGGAAGGAGAACAGTACATACCGCTGTGGAATGATTCCCAGGGTACTGTTAAGTGAAAACAGCAGGTGCAAAAGAAATAGGGGGCACACTGCCTTTTATGTATTAAATACTTACATTTTTGCCTATAATTAAAGAAATGGAAGAATAGACCAGTAACAATGGTTACATGTATGCGGAGGGAGGAAGCGGATGGGTGGATCAGAGGTAGAAATTGAATGTATTTTGTTTGGTAGATTTAACTTTGAAACTCTATAGTTGTTTTTCTTTATTAATTACAAACAAAATTAAATTGAAATGGGAAAAATGTTATCCTCCAAATCAAGAGCAAAAATGAAACAAATTTCTGTATTAAGCTGGTGGAGAACTATTTTATATAACTTTAAAACAATGATTTGATTAACAACCCTAGTTGTTTGATACACACATGCACATACAAATATAAAATAAGTAATTATGTTAATTAAAGACTTATGTTTTCAGGATATAAAAAAAGACACTGATTTTTTATCATCAAAGATGTTAAGTGAAAAATTCCGTATTACTTAAATTTCAATTGGAAATATCAGTATGAACGTCTGATGTATTTTTCTTAAACAAATAAAAGGTATTTTCTAACTCTGTTCACTGAACAGCCTTGAAATAACCTGGTAGCAATAAGCACCTTTAGCATTCAGATGGTGGCTTCTAGAACAATTTTCCTCTTAAAAGGACCTAAGAATTCTTAGAAAAGTAGCTGATTCCACATCTTAGGCAGAAAATGTGCAAGGTGAGCTTCACTAGCTTATTGTACCAGAAAGCAAACTGTCAAACAGCACTGGGTACTGTTGAAACCAGCAGAGGCCTGCATACACCTGTACGTAAATTCCTTAGTGAATTCCGCTACCACCAACAGACTGCGGATGCAGTGTTGAGGTTTAGCTCCTGACCTCCTTACAGGTCAGCTTGCAATAAAGGTTTTCTTTTCTTTTTTTTTCTTTCTCTCTCTCCCTTCCTTCCTTCCTTCCTTCCTTCCTTCCTTCCTTCCTTCCTTCCTTCCTTCCCTCCCTCCTTCCCTTTCCTTTCCTTTTCTTTCTCTTTCTCTCTTTCTTTCCTTTCCTTCCTTTTTCTCTCTCTCTCTCCTTCCATTTTTGCAATGCCGGGAAGGATTTTCTTTTTATAAAAATCCAACTCCATAGTTTTGGTTTCTGTGTGTGTCGGGCAGTGAGCCCTTGCTTGGTAGCAATGTCAAAAGAACTCAGCAGCCAACTTAAAGGGTTCCTACTGCCCAAATATTGTACAATTTGGACATTAAAAAGAAGAACTATAGTGAATTGATATATACCAGATGCTAAAATGTGTAAAGTCTTTGAGTTAAAAAGTCAGTAGTTTCCACTGGTAGGATGCTGGGAAATGAATTTTTTATTTTGAAAACTGACCAAGAAAGGAAGAGGATTAGGCAGTAATTTGACCTTTATTAATGATACTTTTGATATTTAAGCCATTGATGAGGAAAAATTGTTCGTTTAAGAAGAGTGTTATCTAATAACAGAAGAAATGATAGAATTTGACTATTACCACTTTGCAGTCCCTGGTGAAATAATGAGTTTAGACAGTATGGTTATGAATGGCTGCCAAACTATTAGGTGAGGCTGATGGAGAATTTCATAATGGATGAGTCAAGTTGGCAACATTCAAATCCACTGGTCAATCTTTTTTTTTTTTGGAATAAATTTTTTTTATTGCGATTGAACTCAGGACTACTTTACCACTGAGCTGTATCCCCAGGTTTTTTGTTTTTTTTTTTTTTTTGTAATTTTTTGTTTTGAGGCAGGGTCTTGCTAAGTTGCTGAGGCTGGCCTCAAACTTTCAGTCTTCTTCCCTTAAACTCCCAAGTAACTGGGATTATAGGAATATACCACCATACCTGGCCGGTCAATATTATGTCACAAAAAAGAGGCAGCTTCTGGCATCATATGTTTTGTAAGGTGATGTAGGAGGAAGTACATAGTACCATCAAAAACAGAATCAATCTATGCCAGCTCCAGATATAATTACCAGTTTATAGAAAATACAGGAGACAGAAGAATATGTCAAAGAGACATCGTGGAGATGAAATCACTGATCAGAATGTTGGGCATTCTTCAGGTTAGAAGATCTGCAGCTTTTAATCAATAAATTGCAAGAATAAAAAAGCAGAAGGATTATCTACAGATTAAAATAACTTGAGATACTTATCAGCAAAATGCAGTCTACAATCCTTGTTTAGATCCTAGTTCAAACAAATCAGCTGTACATTGTGTGTGTGCGTGTGTGAGAGAGAGCAAGAAAGAGAGAGAAAGAGAGAGAGCGATAATTAAGAAATTTGAGTAGACTGGGAATTGGGGTTAAGGAATTATTTATTCATGTATTACTTAGTTATTCATAGTTGTAATATTGTGGTCATGGTTATTTTGTTTTTTGAGAGGAGAGAGAGAGAATCGATTTTTATTCATATGATTTTTGTTTCTCTGACACGTAGTTGTGTTTGTGGTGCAGGGATTTGAACCCGGGTCCTGCACATACCATACAAGTGCTCCAACCACTGAGCCACCGCTCCAGCCCTTGTGATCATGTTTTTTAAAAGTTGTTATTTTTTAGAACTATATAGATAAAATGATAGGTCTGGCATTTGCTTCAAAATAATGAAGAGGGGAATTGGGTTAGGATTATAGGAAATGAGATTGGCCATTGGTTGATAATTTTTGAAGCTGAGTACATGGGAGTTCATTGTATTATTCTCTCTACCTTTGCAGTTAGAAAAATTCCATCATAAAAAGTTAAAACACAAGCTCATTGTGTTTTCACATGTCTCTGAGTTTAGGTTGGGCTTGTACCTTTCTCAAAATGCCCTGGCCAGAGAGTGGCAGGGATGGGATCCCAACTCACATCTCCGATTATTGTGGGATTGTTTAAATTGAGGTCTTAAAAGGTTTTATAAATAGTTGTAACATAAAAATGGGAAAATGATGGCAAAAAAGCCAAAGAAGATAACAAATCTCAACCAAAATAGAAGAGTAGCTTTTCCTTTGAGGGAAGGAAACTCACCCGAGTGTAATGCAAGACAGTGGAATGGGCTTCCTGACTCCTACCTTGATCTTATTGGGGCTTTCTGTTGGCTCCTGCCAGAGCTGTGGATTGAGAAGGACTTGGGTAGTGTGGCCATACTTCCTAGGTATGTGGCCTTGCTCTTCTGTGCTTCAGGTTCTTTGGCCAATCTTGATCATGAGGAAAAGTACATGAGATTATCCTTTCCATGCTTTGCCCAGGTCCTGGCAAGCGAGAAAGCTTAAATGTTCATTTGGAAGAGAGAGCAGAAGTGTATTTCCCTCAGATCCAAGGAATCCCAAGCTGGCCTGGAGAGTGTGTGTTTGGAAGTGCCCTGTGACTTGGACGCCTGCTCTCAGCTCTAGCACATTCTCCAGCACTTTCTCGGGGACCCTGGGGAGTCTTGCCTGAGTTTGGAATCCTCCTTCAGCCTAGTTCTCAAGGGGGTTCTGCTCCCTAAGGGTGGTCATTTCCCCACCTGGTCACGGGTTGCTTTGTGACGTGGTTTGACAGGCATGGGCGGCTGGGGGAGATCCTTCTTAGGTGGATCAGACGAAGGTAAGGAGCGGGAGAGCTGCAGGCCAACCCTGACTTTGCCATCTTGGAGACTGGAAGGAGGAGAAAAATGGCTTGTCCCTTCTGAAGCGAGCGCCCGCATCATCGCGCCTTTCTACCTTGTTTACCTCTTCCAGACACAACCCAGTCCCCCTTTGGCTCTTGCTCTCATACCACACAGGTCTCCATCCTGGCAGTGTGGATCATTTCATGCGCCCTTTAAAAGCTACTGGCAGATGAACTTGGTTGAGTCACTTGGTCACCTGGGAGGTGTCCAGGAACCTTGCCTTGTAGTGCCTCACTGATCACAAAGCGATCACATGTGGCCTTTGATCCCTGTCCCCCCAACCCCCCAGGCATATGACCTGCCCACTTGCCTGCTTGGGTGTGAGTGAGCGGCTGGCCAGGGGACCTAAGATTTACGAACTGTCCGGATTTAACTGAGGCTACAGCACTTTTATTAATAGAACATGCTGCATTTCCTTTTTATAAAAATATGAAGATCACTGCACTCAGGAAAATGCCTGGTGACTTTCTGTCTTTAGGGCATGTTCATCACCAGGCTAAAATTAAAAGTGAAGTCAGGCCCTTCTTGAGTCTATTTTTAACAGAGTTTAGCATATGAATGTGAACATGAAGTCTTTCTTTAGATCTCCCTTAACTCAATTACTTACTTATGCCAAGCATCTCTGCCTGGCATCCCTGAACTGGGTCCACCTTGCATTGAGAGGTCCCACGAGAAGTTAGGGACCACTCACCCGACCCCTTGCTCTCTGAGTCCATGTGTCTTCACCCTCCCCAGCTCCACTTATTCTAGACGGTTAAGGTGGAACCTGCCGTTATACTAAAAAACAACAAAATAAGGAAAAACTCAACCAACCTACGGCTGCTTAGCTATGAAGTAGCTTCTCCTTGGTACGTGTTTTTGAAGGGGGCTCCAATTTAGAAGCAGCCACTGTTGTTGAAGGGCAGTCACTGGATTGCAGGGGAGATCTTGTCCTTCAGTCAGAAGATGTAATGGCTTCAGCCCTGGAGGAGGAGAGAGGGGAAGAAACCAAACAAGAACAAGTGTCACTCCTCCCCAGGGAGAAGGGTGCTGGGTACAACTTTTTAGAGACCCTCTTAAATACCCTCTTATAAATCTTTTTTCTTTTCTTCAGTCTGAGGACCAAACTCAGGGTCTTGTGCGTGCTAGGCAAGCACTCTGCCACTGAGCCAAATCCCCAGCCCCTTGGAAATCTTTTTAATGTCTGCTCTTTGAGGACCATAAAGAGGGGAGGGCAGAAGGCAGAGATCACCACGGCTTTCTGGATTCTTTGGCCTAGAGTTTCACTCAAGTACAAGGACAGATAAAGTTCTTTTTGGAACTTTTTAGGGAAGTTCTCCAGACATTTTTTTTTTTTTAAAGAGAGAGGGACAGTGAGAGAGACAGAGAAAGAGAGAAACAACTTTATTTAGTTTTTCACATGGCCTTAGTTGCTCCAACATTTAGTTGTGTACGTGGTGCTGGGTTTGAACCCGGGTCCTCGTGCTTGCCAGGCAAGCGCTGAAACCGCTGAGCCACCGCTCCAGCCCCTCCAGACATTTTTTAAAAGAGAACATTTAAAAAAAACCCATTTGGTTATTAGAAGTTCTGATTCTTGCTTTGTTTTGCTTTTTTTCTTTTCTTTTCTGCCTTCCTTTTAAAGTGATTGTGAGAATGAAATTTATAAACGCCGTCTGTGGTGGAAACCCCTGCCTCCCTTCTACTCAGGAAGCTGAGGCTGGAGGACACGAGTTTGAGGCTAGCTTGGGCAAGGTGGTGACTTAAACACTAACTTAAACAAAGAACAACAACAACAAAATAATAAAGAAAGGAAAAAAGGTGATTTATATAAAAAATATTTACAATTAAAGTGTGTTATTTCTCATTGCACATTTCCATGAATGTGTTTTCTGTTCATTTTTTTTCCTGGACCCCTTTAAAGTATTGAGTTTTGTTTTGTTTTTGTTGTTGTTGTTTTTTTTTTTTTGAGAGAGAATCAGTTTTATTTAGTATTTCTTGTGGCTTTCGTTGCTCCAACACTTCGTTGTGTATGTGACTGAGCCACCACTCCAGCTCCAGGTTTTGTGTTTGTTTGTTTTTAAAGAGAGAGGGACAGTAAGCGAGTGAGAGAATTAATTTTTATTTAGGCTTTCACATGGCTTTCTTTGCTCCAAGACTTTGTTGTGTACGTGGTGCTGGGGTTTGAACTCGCGTACTTGAGCATGCTGGGCAAGCGCTGTAACTGCGAGGCACTGCTTCAGCCCCAGGTATGGTGTTTTTAACCAGAGGAAAAACTTCCCTCTTTTGGTGCAGTGGCAAAGCTGTGATTGAGGATAAGCAGAAGATTAATTTAAAATGTCAATTTCTTTTGCTAATCTAGTAATGGCAAGGTTGGTTGTTGCTGGAGAACCATGAAAACGTTTCCAGAACAGTGTGAGAAGTGTGTGCTGGGAAGGGGTGTGTGTGTGTGTGGTCTTTTTACTTGTGGGGATCAGGAAGATACATAAACACCGAGCTCTTTCCATATATTATTTGCATTTTCTGTTAAAAGCAATCAAAATGAAGTATGATGCGTTTACAGGCCACTACCATCTGTCTGAGAAGTCATTCATGGGCTTTTGCTCGTGGTTCCACACCAATCACTTACCTTACATGCTTTAATGTTTCTTAAAAAAAAAAAAAAAAAGAAAAAAAAGAAAAGAAAACCTCTTTGGATTAAATTGCAACACATTTAGGCTCAGTAGATTGCTTTCAAATCTGCAAATTTTGTACCTTCACTTGGTTGCAGTAAATTTAAAGGGACTGTTTTTCCTGCCAAACTAGGGGTCTGTCCAGCTCAGAAAAGGAAGGGGCTCGGTGGGGAAAGCTATGAATTGCCACAGTCCTTGGGCACACAGTGACGGAAGGATGCTCTTCTGACTTCTGGAAAAGGCTTGGGATTTGGTTAATGCACACGCTCTCGATAAGAGAGTTGCTGAATTAAAACTAACATGTCATTTCCTTGAAACTGTTCCATTTCACCCTGTTTAGCTGTTTGAGGTATTTTTGCTTTGGTCGTGACTCAATTTTATTAGTGTGTCTAATGATTCATCTCTTTGAAACCTTATAGTCCCACCTTGTTTGGTGGTTCCTGCCAAAGAGAGTATTTTTGCTTTTTTTTTTTTTTTTTTTTTCTCGCCTCTGCTTGATGTCTTTGGGAGTCTGAGGACTTCACATTTTGGAGCTTCAAGGTGGACCCAAGTGAAGGTTCAGATCTCTCTTTCTTTTCTTTTGTGTGTTACCTGGAATAGACAGTTAAGGACGTGAAAACTTTAGTACACCCTGAAGTTGTCCCCTGAGGGGATCTGAGCCCAGTCTCTTGCAACTGGACTGAATTTTTAGATGTACACTCCTGTGTGAAAGCCCCAGGTGGTGGCCTTCCCTTCTTTCACTGCTTTTATGGTTTGTGGGGATTGGTGGGAGGACTGGAATCCCTGCGTTGGGCTCAGCTGGAGTCCCCAATGCAGCTGCTGAGAGCCGGGCTGATTCCAGCTGCCAGCCTGGTCCTCCTTCCCTCCTCTGAGCACACACTCCAGAACCTTCCCTGTTGTGTCAGACTTCTCTTTGTCAAACTCATTTGCCTTCTACTCTTGGTTATATGCATGTATTTTTTTTAAAGCTTTTACAATTTTTTTCTTTCTTTTTTTTTTTTTTTTTAAGAAAGAAGGACAGGGGCTAGAGCGGTAGCTCAGTGATTACGGCATTTGCCTGGCATGCGCGAGTACACGGGTTCAAACCCCAGTACTCACATACACAACTAAGTGTCAGAGCAACAAGGCCATGTGAAAAACTCAATAAAAGTTGATTCTCTCTGTACAAAAAAAAAAGGACAGTAAGAGAGAGAGAGAGAGAGAGAGAGAGAATCAACTTTCATTGAGTTTTTCTCATGGCTTTCGTTGCTCTGACAGTTGTGTACATGGGTGCTGGGGTTTGAACCCGTGTAAATGCTGAGCCACCGCTCCAGCACCTATGTGCATGTATTTTAAAATACAGTAGTCCCTCCTTATTTACAGGGCATATATGTTCCAAGACCCCCAGTTGATGCCTGAAAGTACAGATGGTATTGAACCCTCAACATCCTGTTAATATGCCCTGCAGTGTTGTCACATAGTAACATAGTTAATTTGTTCTTCCGTGTTTTATGCATTAGTAGCTTTTTTGCATCACTGCTCATGAGGTGGAACCTTTATTAAGTAAAATGAGTGTTACTTGAACACAAGCAGTGATGCTGTGACAGTTGATCTGATAACCAGGACAGCTGCCAAGTGCCTAATGGTTGGGTAGCATATGCAACATGGATACCCTGAACGAAGGGAGGATTCCCATTCCAGGCAGGATAAGCAGGAATGGGAGAACTTCCATCCAACTACTCAGAACAGCATGCAATTCTTAACATATGAATTATTTATTTCTAGAATTTTCTGTTTCCAGACTGAAACTGTGGAAAACAAAACTGCAGATGTGGAGAGATCACTGTATTGCATGCAATTTCACATGCGATTTTTTTGAGGTGGGTTTTTCCCCATATTTTTTATTATAACTATATATAATGGCCAGCTTTATTGTTACATATTTGAGGATTCATACAATATAACTGTATAATTTGACCACCTTCCCCAGTATTTTCCTTCATTCTACTCATCTCCCTTTGATTTTAATTACATTCTATTTTTCTTGTTTTACATTTTTTGTTTTCTTTTTGCAGTGCTGGGGATTGAACCCAGAGTCTTGCGCATTCTAGGCAAAGGCTCTGTTGCTGAGCTCTGGCTCCAGCCCCTTGTTTAACATTATATGTAAAAATATTTTCTTACAGTTGAATGATCTTCGTAATTTAATTTTCCGCAATTGCTTGATACTCCACTGAGTTGAACTAGCACATCTTTTACAGTTCACCTACTGATGGACAACTAGGGTTCCAGTTGTTCACTCTTATCATTACTGTAATGGATATCCTTATCCATGTAGTAGTGGGACCCTTAGGTCAAAGGGTATGTATATTTTTATTGCTTTTGATTTAGTTTCCATATTGCTGTAACGTAAAGCTGTACTGATTTAAAATGTCAACAGTAACATATGCGGGTGTTAATTTCACCATAGCTTAGTGATCTCCAGATCCATTCTGCTGGGCTTGAATACTTGCTTCCCACTTGTAAATTACATGCTGTGTTATCTTGGGCAAGTTATTTAACTTCCCTGTGCCTCAGTTGGTGCTTCTGTAAGATGGGCGAATGGTTTGGATATGGTTTGAATGTGTCCCACAGAGGTTCATGTGCTGGAAGCTTGGTCCTTAGTGTGGTAAACTTGAGAGGTGAAGGAACCTTTAAAGGAACCTTTAAGAGGTGAAGCCTAGGGGTAGATAGGTGATTAGGTCATTGGGGACGCTGCCCTAGGAAGGGTCTAATGTAGTTCACACAGGATGCCATGAATTCCCATGTGAGAGTGAGTTGTTATAAAAGAAGAGAACTCTCTGGCTTCCATTCCCACTGTGTGATCTCTTGGTCTTGCATGGCATGTCATTTGCCATGTTGTGATGCAGCCAAGGTGACCTTCAGCAGAGGTGAAACCTATAGGACCACCCAATCTTGAGCTTTATAAATCTTTTCTTTATAAAGTTCTCAGCTTCAGGTATTTTGATATAGCAACAGAAAGCAGACTAAGACAAGGTAACCATCTACCTACCTTACAGGGTTTTTATTAGAAATAAGAAAATATTTGTATAGTGCCCAGAATACTGCCTATCCAAGTATTATGCTCTCTGTGTTTGTTATCAAATAACTATAATTCAGTACTAAAAACAAATGAAGTAATGTGACACTTTGAAAACATTTTATGTGTTTACTAACAGTATTCCCAAGAAATATTCCCTTTAAATCTCTTTTCTAAAAAGAGAAAATATAGAATGTTAATCGACAGCAGATCCATTCTGTTGTGATTTTATTCATATCCCATCTCAGTTCTTAGGCTTTAACAACAGAGTCCTGTGCTCTTTTCAGGTCAGGTCTGATGGTCAGAATGTCAGCCAGGACTGGGTGCAGAGGTTGACAATCAGCCACTCCTCTCCAAGGAGTCACACCAGAGGAACAAACCTGAGGGTATTAAGGGTCTGGATAGGGGGGCTCCTTTTCCTCTCTTGCTGGGTGACCGTTTGCAGAGAATCCGCTTTTGCTTAGACGGTTTTCCCCTGGGTTCCCGGAGACCTATGGGTGCATCTGGGCTTCTGCACATGGAGCTGCCTCTCGCGCAGGAGGCGATGCCCGGGATCATGCGGATGGGGGCAGTAGTGAGACTTCAGCGGGCCCTTGGCAGCCCGAGGCAGGGGTGGAAGGGGCAGCGGCACTTGCCATCACCTGTGGGCTCCTCTTGGATCCTGGTTGTTTCTGCTGAGCGCTTCTCATGACTGAATCCTTCTGTGTGCTTTAAAAACTCCAAAAGTGTAAGAAATCTCTGCGCGCCCATTGGAGGGGAAGTTCCCTGTTTCCCGTGTCACTGGCGCCAGAACCCTGCATGCCACTGAGGTGGGAGCTGCCCTTTCGGTGTTCAGACGTTGAAAACTGCGAACGGCTGGTCCAGAGCGAGGTGCGCGCGTCCTTCCCTGCAGGTGTGCGCACCCCGTTCCCCAGCGCACCGCTCCCCGCCGGCGCCATCAGCAGCTCCTGATTGGAGACGCTTCCAAGCCTGGAGGAGCGGCGGGGGCTCACACCCAGGAGACTGCCTTTGTCCTGGAGTGCCCATGCCTGTCCCAGGCTGTGTCAAACAGCGGACTTACATCTTAGTGTTTTATTTTTTTTTCCCTAAGTAATGTTTGTGTTTATTATAGGTCAGCAGAAAAGCAGAGTAAAAAGCCATGGTGGGTCCACTCTGCAAAATCAGCTGCTGTTTGGGGTTCCTTTGCCTTTTTTCCTACACATAAGGTTCCCCTACCTCCACCTTTTTTTCTAGTTGTAGTCTACTCTAATGCTCAATTTTGAATTTTGCTTTTTTCCCATTATTTTAGAAACAAATGTACTCGGTACATAATATTCTACCACGGATATACAGCCATCCCACTATTGAATATTTAGATGGTTGTTTTGTCTCCCTTTAAAAAGTGGTAAGCACTTTTCTGCCTAAATTTTTTCCCACGTTAAATTATGCTCCATTTTAGTAGGGCAGAGAGAGGAAATGTGCTTTCTCTTCATTCCCAGTACTGGGGATTGAAGCCAGGGCCTCATGCAAGCAAGTGCTGTGCCACTGAGCCTACATCCCCAGCTGTTTTCATTTTAATTTTAATTTAATTAATTAAAAAAATTGGCAGTATTAGGGATTGAACTACTGAGCTATATTCCCAGACCTTTTTAAAATTTTAAGCCAGGGTCTCCCTAAGTTGTCCAGACTGGCCTCAAACTTGTGATCCTTCTGCCTCAGCTTCCAGAGGGACGGGATCATAGGCATGTGATGCTGCACCCGACTTTTTAATATTTTTAATGGATTTCCAAGAGGCTTGCATGAACGTTCCCTCCTGCTAGCTGTGTTTGCGTGTTTCCTGCATGCCAGCCCTGGGTATTAGAATCCTCAGGAGATGCCCATGTGCATGCTGCAGAGATGGAGAGCTGAGTCGGTTCTGGCTGTGGAAGCCGGTGCGACTTGGAACCTGAGCTGCGTTCTGAAACCCACTTATTGCAGCTCTTTCTGTTGTGAAGCCATCAGTCTATTTCGAATCAGGAGGAATGTGGTTTAGTTGTTCCGAGGGCCCAGGTGGCTCTGGAGGTGGGCTTGGACTGGTGTATTTAGAGAGCTGAGGAAAACGGTCACGACTTAGCATCCTGTGAGCTACCGTCACATGGAGACGAAATGCCCTTTTCTGTGTGTGGCATACCTTCCGGGGGATGGCTTCTTAAATATTGTGAGAAGAGTGAATCTGCCCCTGGAGAGGCTTTCTAACTCTTCTGAATAACCTCTCTTGCCCTTTGATACCATCATTGCTTGTTGAAGTTACTGCCTGGAAGGAGGTCTCTCTTGAAGGGTGCATTTCAGCCCCCATACCCCGCTTTAGTAACGAGTGAACTGGCCAGGTGGGGTTCACATTTGAGTCGTCTAGTCAAGTCTTGTTTTCGGTTGCATCCATTAGGAACCTGTATGCTGAGCGATGTTAGCCAAACCCAGAGAGTCAAGGGCCAAATGTTTTCCCTCCTTTGTGGAGGCTGGAGCTAAACCCAGGCTTAGGGGAAAGGTAGACAAACTCATGTATTAGAACCATAGAACAAAATTGCAATATTTCAATATTTATGAGAGACAGTTGCAAGATACTGCATAAGATATTTGAACAAGCTATACTGCATGCCTATACAAAAACATAAATGCTTAATCCTATTGTCAAACATATTGAAGAATAACAAGAGATGATAGGGAGGGAAGAGAAGGGGGAATGTTGGAACTGAGATAAAAGCAAGGTACATTCTGAGCATTTATAAGTATGTCACTGTATATACTATAGTCATATGTATAAAAGTTGTTCTTCATAGGTACTTGGGTTTTTTAGGGAAAATAAAGGACTCAGAAAAGAGGCAAGGAATCGGGGGATAGGAGGAGGGAGGTAGAGGGGTGCGGGGTGGGGGATATTGACTAAATTGTATTGCTGTATTGTGTGCATCTATGAATATGTGACAACAAATCTGATTATTATGTATAACTATAATGCACTAATAAAAAATAAATAAAAAAGAAACCTGTACCCGTATCACCAGTTCATGCATTCTGCTCTCACGTCCCCAGGGCATGGCTTATGACAGGGAACTCTTACACCCAGAACCTCTGTGTTTGCCCTTCTACTTTCAGGTTAGAGGATTCCAGTGACTTAGAGTTCAAACGAGACCCTAGCATCTTCTTAGAATATTCCCAGTTCCCAGTCCACTTTCAGATTCTGAGAGGACTTGAATTACATCATCCATCGCTGGACTTTTTTGTCATAATGACACAAGTTCAGTAATGTCTCCCAAGTCTTTGTGGATCACTTTGAAGCTCACTGGATTCATGCTGTTGAATTGTTTAATCCAAATAGTTTTAATTGCATTAGAAGGCCTGCATATTAGCAAGCTGGTAATAAGTGTAGGCATTAAGATTGAGTACTGCTTAAGTCTTTGAGATCAAATGCAGGATCTGGCATTTAAGGTGGTTGGTGTGCTATATTCCTTATTTTTATTTTTTTGAGACAAGATTTTATTTTTCATTATAGTTTTACATATTGAAGGGATTTGTTGTTACACTTTCATACATGGTGTGCTATATTCTTAAGGCTCTATCTTGATTTCATTCACCACTTTTGGAATTTGAAATAATTTAAGCCAATAATTTTAGGATTATTCTACCAGGGATGTACCTAGTGTTTGTGTGTGTGTGTGTGTGTGTGAGAGAGAGAGAGAGAAGTCCTGTGCCAATGCATGAGGTGATGCAGAAGTAACTCACATATGGTCCTCCAGTAGTTTGCAACCAAGTTGTGGTAATAAGGCCAGCAAAACTGAAATAGTTAATGAATATTTCAAGACAGGATATAATTCTACATTCACAGTACATTATTGATTGCTAACAATACTCCAAGTGCCAATGCTGTGGGATCCAAATTGTCTGCAAGGAGAAGACCAATTGTGGTGGGTAAAAGGTTAGATGGAGCCTCCAAAGTCAACGACAGAGCCTATTCTTGAAATCACTACCACTGTTATCTTCATCAGTTAATATTTACTGTGCGCTTACAGTGTGGTTCTAAGGGCTTTACAAGTGTTATCTTATTTAATCCTTAAACATCCTTGTGAAACTATAATTGCTATGTCCACCTCTTAGAAGAGGAACTGGATATTAAGAAATTGAGTTCAGCTGGTAGGAGGTGGAACTGAAGTTCAAATGGACTGAATGAGCTAGTCTGCTTTCAGAGACGGTGTCCTTCACCACTGTATAATACTGTGCCTTAGTAATCATTGAGAGCTCCTGATGAGATTGACGTGGTCACCCATTGGGTCCTTAGGGAGTTGAGCCTTTCAAATAAGACAGATCTGAGCTCACATTGGGTTCTGCCACTTACTGGCTCTGGCCTTGCTTCCAAGGTTTCTGAGCCTCCGTTTTCTTATTTATGAAAGAGATAATACAATGGTGGAGGAAGGCAGGTCAGCACATGGCCAGGAAGCAGAGGGAGAGACTAAGCTCCACTCACAAAACATATACCTCAGTAGATTGAGGAGGTAGCCCCAATGACCCACCTCCTCCAGCCACACCCTACCTGCCTACAGCCACCACTTGTTAATCTCTGTCACAGGATTAATGCATCAATTGGGTTAAGGCTCTCATAACCCAATAATTTCACCTTCAAGCTTTCTTAAATTATTTCACACATGAGCTTTAGGGGGATACCTAGTCTAAACTATAACTGTGATATTTTGGAAAAACTAGAGGGTTACCCATTATTTAATTTCTCTAATTTTCTAATTGGTGCATTTTATAATGGGGGAATCTTAAATACAGTGTTGGTGGTTTTGATGGGCATATATTTATGTATCACATGCTGTGTGTCTTCTGCAATGAAGGTCTGTCCAAAGACAGTGATGGTAACCTGGCTAGGAAAATTATAGTTTCCGAATTGTTTTACTTGATGCAAAGAGGATTCCCACCCTCCAGAGCTTGCTGCTTCCCAGCCTAACCCACAGGACACTTCATTCCCAGTTCATTCAAGTAAGAAGTAGTTACTGAACACCTACTATGTGCTAGATGCTGTCTTAGCTGCTGAGTGATGAACAGAGCAGGTGGGATCCTTATGGGTGGCTCTTACTGTCTAGTGTGGAGAAGACACATGAATTGAGATAATTTCTTTCAACACATGGTGGGGAAATAGAGCCACGAGAATATTCAAAAGTTTATCCACACAAAACATTTCTAGATTCCTATAAAAACTTAAGCAAAGAGCAAAAAACTGAAAATGACTATGCAGAAAATGTTCAGTGTCAAGGCATTTAGATACATTAATTTGCCATTGAACAGCTTTGAGGATCTTCCTACCTGGAATTCTACCAGGACTTCTGGCTGGAATTGTTTCAAGACATCTTTGAGCCCATAACCACTCTGAGACCCCAGTCTGCTTGTAATTTGGTTCACTTTGGTTAAAGCAGCAGCGTACCCATGGCAGTGACACGTAAGAGGCTACATCCTGGGGAAAGGATCCACTTGCATGACTCCCTTGGTATTCGTTTCTGGGAAGGTGCAGTTTGTTTCGATACCTTGAGTATGAAGTCTGGGAGGTTTGTTTTCTATTCTCTGTCCTGCTGCAAACCCCCTCCACCAAAGAGCTTGATGGAGAGATATACACACACATATTTTAGAGAGAGAGAGCTAATTTTATTTTTCATCTGGTTTTTGTTTTTCCTGCACTTAGTTGTGTATGTGGTGCTGGGGATCACACCCAGGTCCTGGCACATGCCCTGCAAGCTCTCTACCACTGAGTCACCTTTCCAGATTACCATGTGGGTTTTCATAGGTCCAGGTTTTATTTTAGAGGCAACAGGCAGGAGGAGAATATTCAGGGTAGAATCACTTCACGCTTGATTGAGACAAGACGTTTTCATGGAGTGATGGAGTAGGAGCATTGGACCAGGAATCCGGAAGTTCTGGGCTCAGCAACACCTTGGACTCTGGACTGACTTGATTTCTGCTCTTCTGGGTTTGGAGCACAGAGAGTTCGTGCTCTGTTGCCAGCTGCAGTAGCGGCAGGGAGGCTCTGTGAGTAGATTAGCTGCAGGCTCTGGCTTCAAACCCAGAATACTCTGCCAAGTAGCCTTGTGGATTCGGACAGAAAAGTGGGCTTCTTTGAGTCTCAGTTTTTAAATCCATAAAACAGAGCCTCTGGTTCTCACTCACAAACACTCCCTTCTCCCTACCAGGGTTGGGGCAAAAATGAAGGCTGTGTGAATTGGTTAGCAATTGATTAGTAAATTGGTCCCTGGCACAGAGGAAGGGCGCAGTGAGTGTGTGCTTGACTTATTCTTAATAAAGATCATGGTTTCTGTCACTGTTCTCCAGCAGGGCACATTAGGTTACCCCCATCTCTTGGTTTCCTGTCTGCAGCGCCTATCTTACCGCATTGTTGTGAAATCATCATTGTGAAGTCCTTTTTGAACCTTGTGCCCTGCACTCCGAAGGCTAGGTGGAGGGACGGGCTAGGTGAAAGCAGAGTGCTGGAGGGCGGTCTGTCCGCAGCTGGGCTGTTTTCCAGGACAGGACACTGCTGAGGGCTGGAAGGAAGGTCTGCCTCCTCCAGTCCTCACAGACTGAGCCACATGCCCACACTTTTCCCGTCCAGCACACAGGCCCAGCATGCAAATGGCCACGGAATCCTTCATTTGGTGATTGTCATTCACAGCTCATACCATCTGGTACCAGAGGCGGTTGGAGGACAGTTTCATTGCTGCTTCTAATGTTTTCTGAAATTTCTAGCAAAGGGCATAGTAGGACAATACTGCTTTAACATAACTTGAAAAACAATTATTTAAGCTAATTTAAAAAAAAAAACAATGAAATCTAGAAACTGTGAGCCTGGCATTAGAGCTGGGCACCTGTTGTCATGCAGCCTGCCCTAGGGAGAGCAATTAGTTTGTTTGGCAAAACCACTGGAATGTTCTTGGTGGGGGCGGAAGCTGGGGAGTGGGTGGTGGGTATGGATCCTGGGTGTGTTGCCTCCTTCCCAGCAGATGGGGCTGAAGGAATTTCAGAGAGGGGAGGGATGGCCCTGGCCAGGAGAGGCCTGAAGGGCTGTTTTCCTGTCCAAATGGTCCATTCATAAAATGCAGCCACCTCCTTCTCCAGATGGCACCAGCTACGGCCTACTTCTTCCCTACCTCCAAGTTTGTTTCTTGCGAAGCCGAAGCCGGTCAGTTCCCAGGGTAGGAGCCTCCTTCTCCCAGCTTCCTGTGTTTTGTAGCTCTCAGCTCGATATGATAGATGGCCTGGGCGTCACTGGGTCTCGTGTTCAGCTGTATGCCAGGATCTGCCAAGGGCATTTGGCCAGCTTCAGGACTGACACATGCAGCTCGCAAGCCCAGGCTCTGGAACACTCAGTACTTGTCACCTGAGGCAGGAGGGGCGGATGTTCAGGGAAGGCCCCCACCAGCCTTTATGGCTGGGGCAATGAGATCTTCATTCTTGTCCCTGCTTCGCTAAGCTGAGCAGGTGGGTCTGCAGGGTTGGTTTCTCAGCTGTTCCTTGCAGGGGAGAGCTGCCCCCACACTTTTCCTTCTTGCTTCTCCTGTGTGTTCTTTCCTCCACCCATTTCCCTTTGCATCGTTCTTCCATCCACTTTTCCCTTAAACAATCTCTGTCTCTGATTCTCTCTCTTTTTGTTCTGGCATAATTAGAGATGTGATTTGCTATCATTCATGGAAAATCCTGAGCCTGGATGGCCTGTGTCTATCTTGTAGGCAGCTGCTTGATGGGAGAGATGTGGACACCTTGCTCACATTCCTCGCCAACCGTGTAGGGACAGCCCTTGAGCCAGCGAGGAAGGGACACATGTGCTGAAGGCATTTCTCTCCCTTGTCGGAGCTGCTGGGGAAGCTGGTGACAGAACTGGCCCTGAAACCTAGGGACACGCTGTCTCCCTCTGCTGTCAGACTCTCTCTCCTCTGTGGTGGGGTCTGCACCCAACCTCCCCCTGCCAAGGCTTCCAAGATCACATCCATTTGTCTTTCAAGGTTAGTTTAGGCTTCAGGAGACCATAGGGGAAAGATTAAATGTCTCAGGCCATTCTCACGTTTGGTACTTTGTATTTGAATACAGGGGGCCCCTAACTGTAGTATGTTTTTAAAGGCATTATTGGGTGAAAGAAGGAGTGCTCTCTCCTGAAGGAGTGGTCTCTGCTAATCCTGCCTGCTTTCGGGGCACTGGCCTGAAGTGTCAGTGACACCGAATTATTTTTACAGTTGTTTTTAAGCCCCATAAAGACAAACCTTGGAAGGTTGGTGCTGGCCTGGAGATGGCAGTAGCAGCTGCTCCCTCTCGGCCTTAGATCAGATTGAGGAGTTCATCTCACTTATTTAACTTTATATTTTGAAATAAATTTAGAGTTAGAGAAAATCTGCAAAAATACTACGTAAAGTTCCCATAGGCATTTCACCTAGGAGTTTCTGTATTGCATAACCATGTTACATTTATCCAAAGCAAGAAAGGAATATTGGTACAATTCTAGTCATCCAATTATAGAGCCTTCCCCTGGATGTCAGCATTTTTTCCCCCTATTTTAGGAGCAATCCAGGATTCCACCTGGCATTCAGGTGTCATGTCCCCATTGTCTCCTCCAGGGTGACAGTTCCTCAGTCTTTCCTTGTCGTTCACGACCTTGACTCTTTTGAAGAGCACTGGCCAGTTTTGTAATTTGTAGAACAGGGATCAGCCAACATCGTCCATCAAGGGCCAGTCATACAGTCTCTGTTGCCACCCCTCATCTTCAAAGGTAGCACAATAGCACTCCTTGGACAAGATGTGAGTGAGTGAGCAGGGCTATGTTCCAGTCTAACTTCTTTTATGCAGTGGGGCAGAGGTTCAGATTTGATCTGCAGGCTGTGGTTCTCTAATTCCTGATCACAAAAGTTTCTTGGATTTCCGTCTGTCTGATGAGTTCTCATGATTTGATGGAGGTGGTGCAAGGTGCATTTGTTGGTGAGAAGCACTGAGTCACTTCACCACGTGCTCAAGGTTGTGTTAACTGCAAAGTTAAAAGTTGCTATTTTTCCTTTGTAATTAAGAGTATTTCTGAAGAGACAGTGTAGGATTATGCAAATGCCCTGTTTCTTTTCAGACTTTCACCTGCTAATTTTAGCATCCTTGCCTCCACCAGTTATCACGGTCGTGTGTGTGTGTGTGTGTGTGTGTGTGTGTGTGTGTCTGTGTGTGTGTGTGTTGGTACTGGGGGTTGAACCCAGAGGCACTTAACCACTGAGCCACATCCCCAGCCCTTTCTAGTTTTTGTTTTGAGACAGGGTCTTACTAAATTGCTTAGGGCTTTGCTAAATTGCTGCGGCTGGCCTTGAACTTGTGATCCTCCATCCTCTGCTTCCCGAATTGCTGGGATTACAATATACAATATGCAGTAAGCATCGACCTCATCATCTTGTGTTTTCCTGTCGGTGAGGCAGCCTAATAAAGTAATGTGCTTGGATTAGATGTAGCTCTCTTGAAGCTTAGGGCCACCAAAAGAACTTTCCCACCCCCAAAATGTGGATGGCACACATACAGAGCCACCCTGCCTGGCTATCATTATTATATTCTTTTGGTAGCTTTCTGTTTTACTTATTCCTTCTACATTTATCGTTTGGAATTCTTCTGTAAGGATTAGCCATTCCTCCTTCCTCATTTATTTACTTATCAGCTGTTTATATCAGTGTGGACTCATATTTTATGTTTTGGGTGATGATCAGAAGTTTTGAAGTTTTGGACTCATCTAATTCTGGACTACTCTCTAGGTTTCATAGTCAGCTTTATTCTAATTTCAACTTTGTGGACATCCTGTGGCCTCAGACTGAACGGGGTCTGCATTTCATTAACTTGATCATGGCAAGAGGCAGTTTTATTTTTCAACCCAAAGCACCAGCCAAATGTGCGTTCTCAACGAGCGGGCTGAGCTGTGGGGAGTGAGTGTCAGGGCATTTAGAGCTAGACCTCGGTTTTCATTAATCCTGATGCGTGCAGGGGGAGTTTTGTGGTGTTTTCTTACAGTTTCTAGGTCAGGTTGAGTTGTGAGTGTGTTTTAAGTGATTAGTCCTCCCTCCCCACTTGCTCTTTGAGAGTTTTCTTGCTACTCTGTTACTTGTTGGGCAAGTTTGTTTAAGAGTGGTAAGCCTCGCTGTACAGCCCACAGTAAATAGACTTTCATGGGTTGTACACTCATTTCGAGATAGAAGTAGGATGGAAGTTTAAATGATTTTGTTTCGATCTGCCAATCAGGCTTCCAATTAAATTTTCAAAATTTGATCTGCTTTTAAAAACAAAATAAATGGTGCAAGTCAGTTTTCTAAAGAAGAACTTCAGTTTCTTCTTGAAATGAAAATTATTTCTGTAGTAACCATATGGAAGATGAGGTGAACAGCCAGAGAACATGGCTTTTACACTTTGTGGAATCCGTACATAATTTTAGAACATGTTCTCAGTTAGGGTTCTCTGGTCAATGATAGTGGAAGGAAGAGAAAAAAACCAAGGCACGTCCTACAGCCACAGCTCCTTATTTTGAAAGATTTTTAATTAAAAAAAATTTTTTTGGTGGAGTGGGTGAATGAATTCATTTAGCTTTTAGAGGAATGCATGGAAAAACTTCTCCTAGTGTCAATTAAGGAAGAAATATAAAGATGAGAATTGTTATTTGCTCCCAAATAATAATTGGTGGAGCAACTCCCCTTCCCCCAAAAAAGAAACAAACAAACAACCCACAACAAAACAAATAAGGTAAATTTTGGGAGCGTTTTATTTGTCCTGGTGCATAATTCAGAGCCTCTTAAATTGCAGTGTAATCTTTGCCTCTTTAGCCCCCAAACAAGCGTGTGCTACAAAGCCCTATGGAAGTTCAGGCAGGTTCCCTACAGGAATGAAAAGCACCCAGAATTTTGGCATGACATTTCTGTGTAATTTGGTCATCTCATTCAATTGTAGGATTGGATTTTTAAAAAGCTAACATTCATACTTAAAAATTTACAGTAGAGATTGGGCATGTGGCTCAGTGGTAGAGCACCTGCCTGCCATGTCAGGACCTGGGTTCGATCCCCAGCACCACAAAAATAAATAAATAAATAAATAAATAAATAAGTAGATAAAATATGCAATAATCAGGGGGCTAGAGTGGTAGCTTGGCGGTTACAGTGCTTGCCTGGCATGCGTTGAGTATATAGGTTCAAACCCCAGCACCCACGTACACAACTACGTGTCAGAGCAATGAATGCCATGTGTGAAAAACTCAATAAAAATTGATCCTCTCTGTCTCTTTCTCTCACTGTCCTTCTCTCTTTAAAAAAAATGAAATAATCATAGATCTTATCACCATGTGTTTTCCTATCAGTGAGGCAGCCTAGTAGTTATGTGCTTGGATCTGATGTAGCTCTCTTGAACTGTAGGGCCACCAAAAGAACTTTTCCACGAACCAAGTGTGCATGGGACACATACAGAGAGCTGCTGGTGAAGTACCTGGAGCATGGTGGTGCAACCTGACATCTTGAGAACGGAATGTATTTGAAAGTTTAATGCGAGGAAAGCATTCTGCCGGGAGACGGTGGGGAGCGCTCTGCTCCTTCGTAAAATGAAGCAGCTGGCTCAGCTGCTGGTGTGGGAGAGACATGGCCTGGGCCTTTGCTTTCCTTTCTGGAGTTTGTGATCATTGTAGATGCTCAGCACTTGCCTATGCATGACCTTATGGATTTGTTGTCAACTTGTCCTTGGCGGGCCTGTCCCAAAGAAGTCATTTAAAAAGCATATCGCTGGTTGTACATTTCATTCTGTCAAGTGCTGAGTGCATTTCACGTAACTGCTGGCGGCCACTGAGATAAGGGTGGAAAAGTGTCCTGTGCCCTTCTGAGTGGTGGGTGATCTATTTTTGACTTGGAGACCTGTGACAAAGTTGTCTTCTGTCGGGTCAAACTCACGGGGACTTTCTTGGTCTTCTGTTGACAGCTGTGTCTATGTTCAGAATGGTCATGGGGTAGCTGGGAGATAGCTCTGGCATTTAAACACCTAGATAGGAGGTCATTGGAATGTATTTTTCTTGGCTATTTTAGATAGCATGTCCCTAGTAGGTCATAATAACAAAGGAAGAAGAAAGGAGAGCCCTGTGGGAAGGTAGGCAGGAAAAGATTTAACTTCAGGGTAATATCAGGCTGTTAACCCTGATAGGCAATCAACTGGACAGGTTTTAATGCCTGGAACGGGAATGGTTGGAAGGAAATGGAAATATGGATTTGAGGCAGCCTTGGGCAGTGGCATTTGGGCTGGAGCTAACAGGGCAGATTTTTTCTTTTTTTTTTTTGCATGGTATATAAAACAAATTTAAATGCATATGTTAAACATTGCATTTCTATAATGCTTTCACACAATGGGGAGTCTTTGTTTTAAAAACACAACGGTAAGGACAGCTATGATGAAAGAACTTCCAAGAGAAGTTGAAATCCTCACAGGTTTTTACCTAAGCCTGGAGGTAGCTCTGGTAGTGACAGGTTAAATGACAAGTCTGTCTGTCTGTAGGGTGTCCTGCATCCACACTGAATAGCCATGAAGCTTTGACAGGTTCGGTGTCAGGAGCTTGCCCTCCTCATCTGCAGAGTGGATCCAGGCTGGCCAGCCTGCATCACAGGCCTCTTAGGAGGATCCAAGATGCAGGGTCATGTGACGTCATCACACTCAACATATTTTACAAAACCTGTGATAGAAACCAGGAGTCTCACGCCCAGACTTGACTTTCTTTTATTTATTTGTGATGACTAGTGATTATTCCTCTTACCAGTTCTGTATGTATGGTTATGATTTCCTGTGAGGTTCTGATGAAGTGTGGACCTCCTTTACACCCACACCCACAAACACACAATTTAGCACAGAATGTCAGGTGTGCACTCTGAGGTCCAGATAGGAATCCCTGTTTTCAGTGTGTTTTTCTTTTATGGAAATTGCAATTTTATTTGCTAGAACTAGGTTTTGCATTTGGAATTTTCTGCTTGTATGCAACTTTTTTTTGGTTTTAAAATAGAGCGTTACAGTGATATATTGTAGTTGGGTTCATCCTTAAAACAATTACACATGCATGGAATTCAGTTTCAGTTCATGTCCCTCCCCCACTTCTCTCTACCTCCTCCCTCCCCTGGAATGCATCTTTCTTGATCATTTATTTTTACAATGGAATAAATCATCAAATTGTGTTCTTAGTATAAGCTCAGTGCTTTTCCAGTACTAGCCCAGTTCAGCTGCCCACTGCTTGCAAGATGGTAAGCTGTTAAAAGCAAGGCTGTAAATTAAACAAAAGGAAAAGCTGAGTCATATGTCCTGACTCAGAGAGCAGTAAGATGTTAAAAGTACATAATCCAACGGAGCCCATATCATTTCTCTCTTCCCTTCCTTAAAATGTCATAGCTAACCAGTGGATTAAGATTTTTTTTTCTAGTGATGAGTCCAATCGATGTGATTTAAATCATCCATGATATATTTATAGCAGAGTGATTAAATTGGATGATGTGACAAAACAGTTACATCATATTTATGGTCATTGATGGTTTTACGCATTATTAGAGAGAAGCATAGTTACACCAAATTAAATGGAGATATCTGATCCAGACATCAGTTCAGTAATTTCATGGGAAAAAATAAATCTAAATGAGCAAAAAATGTTTTGGTATTAACTCCAATGTGATGGTATTACAAGTTTTACCAGTTAATTAGTAACACATATTGCAGAACGAATGGTTTGACACAGAAATCTCATGTTATTGAATAACAGACCAGAAGTGGGACTGGGCATCTCTGCTTGTCTGTGGCATTTTATTGTGACCTTGGGCAGGTCATTTCACTGTGGAGCTATGCATTGCAGGGAACTTGAATGTTAGCTTAGAAATTTCTTTTCATGTTACTATTTTGTGACTTTAATTATGATCATCACTTTAAAAAAATGTTGGGCTGAGCACGTAGCTAGTGGTAGAGCACTAGCCTAGCATATGGGAGACCCTGGGTTTGATCCCCAGCACTGACCAGAAAAAAAAGTTGAATTAACATTTAAATATATCATACATATAGAAAAGAGCACAAATTATAAGCACATAGCTCATTGGAGGCTCATCCTTCTAACTGGCCCCTGGATTAAGAAGTAAAACATTCACAGAAAGACAAATACTCAATGTTCTCACTCAGTTGTGAATGCCAAAGAAGTTGGTAACGTAGAAACAGAGAGAAGAATAGAGGTCCCTAGTGGCTAGAAGGGGAAACGAAAGGTTTGAAAACAGGTACCAAAATACAGTTAGATGGGCAAATTAGTTCTAATATTCATACAGCACAGTAAGATAATGAGAGACTACAGCAATTTATTATATGTTTCAAGATAGCTAGAGGAGAAGCATTTGAAGGGTCCCAAATGTAGACTTGATAGTATTTGAGGAGAAGGAAATGCTAACTACCATGGGGCTGGAGCGGTGGTTCAGCAGTAGAGCACTTGCCTGGCATGTGCAAGGATGGGATTGGAACCCCAGCACCACATATACAACTAAGCATCTGAAAGACAAAGAACAGATGAAAAAATAGATAGAATTAGTTCTTTCGCACACTCTCTGTCTTTAAAAAAAAACAAAATGCTAATTACCCAGAGTTGATCACTGAACATCGTGCGCATGTATCAAACTATAATGCTCTACCTCATAAATAAATACAAATAATGCATGTCAGTTAACAAAGAAATAAAACGTGTTGACATCGTAGAATGCCCATTTGTCCTTCTGTTGCATCATGAGTGCTCACCCTAAGAGTGAAGAGAGAGAGAAAAGAACCGAGGGGATACTTGTTAGAAATTTGGAAATCAAATAGATTAAAAATTAAAGGTTTCATTAATCTGGAATCCTATTAATCCAGTCCATAATCCCTTGTCTGCACTTTTGGAATCCAAAAAGCTCTATAAACTACAAAATTTTTGATCAAAATTATTTGGCAACAAAACCTAATTTAAAAGGAGGAGAGGGACCAAATTGTATTGCTGTATTGTGTGCATCTAGGAATATGTGACAACAAATCCCATCATTACGTACAACTGTAATGCACTAATAAAAAATAAATAGAACAAAGGAGTAGAAGGTGCTTTCTGTGTCCAGTTTCCATTTCTCCCATGCAGTGTGACTCTTAATGCATTTTGCTGGGGAAACTCTCCTGCGTTTGCCCGTACAGCGCTGCCCCAGGCGTGTGTATGCAGCACATGTGTCGTACTTGTTGTTTGAAATAAGAAAGATTCTAAATTCCAAGAAGGATCTGGTCCTGTGGATTTTGAATGGAAGATTGTGGGTTAAATGGAAACACAGTTGTTTATGGATCAACTAATGCCTTAGCTCTCATTGCTTAGGTTTATGTGATCTTTATCTGAAAAGAAAAGCAGGTGTAGTTTTGGTTAGCTACCTGGTATGTTATGAAACATTTCCCTTCCAACCCTTTATTTAAAAAAAAAAAAGTTTCTTTTGAAATAATTTTTGATTTACTAAAAAGCTGCAAAGGAAGTAACTTTAATTCGCTCCCTGCAATGTTATTATCTTTTTTTTTTTAAGAAAGAAGGAGAGAGAGAGAGAAAGAGAGACAGAGAATCGATTTTTATTGAGTTTTTCACATGGCTTTCGCTGCTCTGACACTTAGTTGTGTAGGTGGGTGCTGGGGTTTGAACCCGTGCACTTGTGCATGCCAGGCAAGCACCGCAACCATCAAGCCACTGCTCCAGCCCCTCCTTGGAATTTTTTAATCATTAGAAGTAAAGTTTCTTTCTTTCTTCTTTCTTTCTTTCTTTCGAGAGGACAGTGAGAGAGAGAGAGAGAGAGACAGACAGACAGAGAGAGACAGAGAGAATCAATTTTATTGAGTTTTTCACATGGCTTTCGCTGCTCTGACACTTAGTTGTGTAAGTGGGTGCTGGGGTTTGAACCCATGTATTTGTGTGTGCTGGGCAAGCGCTGCAACTGCCGAGCCACCGCTCCAGCCTCTAATGTTAATATCTTTATGTCACCTTGGTACATTTGTCAAACTAAGACATGAACAGTAGGATCCTATTAACTATAGACATTATCAGATTTCACCATGAATGTCCTTTTTCTGTTCCAGGATCCTATCTAGGATACCACATGACAGTTAGTCTTATTTCTCCATAGTCATCCATAGTCTGTAGCAGTTTCTGTCTTTTCTTATTTTTATAAGCTTTTACAGCTTTGAAGAGTAAGTCAGATCTTCTGTGAAATATCTTTTAGGCATTTGTTCATATACTTTTCTTCAAGTTTAAAATTTTTCTTTAATTTTTAAATAATTGTAGATTCACATGAAGTTGTATGAAATAACCCAGAGGGAGCCTACATTACCCTACATACCTTTTAGCCAGTTTTCCTCAATAGTAACTTCTTGAAACCATAGTCCAGTGTCATAGCTTGGGTATCAGCTTTGATGCAGTTAGAATATACAGATCGCTCATCCAACTCAACTCTTGCACTCTCTTGGTCCAGCACATGTGGACTGAGGTCTCCTGTGGGCCAGACTCTCCTCCAAGCCTGGGCAGATGGGAGAGTAAGGGACAGCCTTGTCCTCGTGGAGCTTAACTCCAGGAGGCAGACACAACAAGGCAATACGTGCAGAGAGTTTCGTGTCAGCTAGTCAGTGCTGGGAGGAGAAAGCAGGCCGACTGCGCCCAGGGAGGAGAATATCCAGGACCTTTCACTTCTGGTTCATGTTGGGCCAGCCTCCCCTCTCAGCTCGGTGGGTGGAAGCTCCAGAGCAGCTGCTTGCTTTTGATGGGTGAACTTCAGGGAACCGTTTGATCTGTGGTTTACATGTAATCACGTGTAACTGTTTTATGTGCTGTTTATCGGAAATCCATAGTGTTCCGTGCTGCTCATGGGTTTATAAAAATCTAAGGAGTTTATTTTGAGCAAAATTAGTGGCTACCATGGCTCCCAGTCCCACCATGGAGAGAGAGAATCAATTTTATTTAGATTTCCATGTGGCTTTCATTGCTCCAACACTTCATGGTGTATATGGTTCTGGGGTTTGAACCCACGTCCTTGTGCATGCCAGGCAAGTACAGTAACCACTGAGCCACCGCTCCAGTCCCCATTGCCTACTTTTGAATTGGACGTTTTGTTGCTGAGTCATAGCATCTCTTTATATATTCTGGATATTAACACAGTGTTGGACATTATTTGCATATATTTTCTCTCTATGGGTTGTCTTTTCACTCTCTTCATTGTGCTTAGATGCACTAAAGTTTTGAATTTTGACGAAGCATAAATTCACCTGTTTTTTTTCCTTTGTTGCTTTAGTTTTGGTGTCATATGCAAAAAT
Organism: Aplodontia rufa; assembly: GCA_004027875.1. Lineage (NCBI taxonomy): Eukaryota > Metazoa > Chordata > Mammalia > Rodentia > Aplodontiidae > Aplodontia > Aplodontia rufa. Next base: position 60,523 of record PVKS010002505.1, read on the forward strand.
CATTGCAAAATCCAGTGTTCTGAAACTTTTCCTCTGTGTTTTCTTCTAAGAGTTTTATAGTTTTAGTTCTCAAGTTTAGGTCTTTGATGAATTTTTTTATTAATTTTTTTTTTAAAGAGAGAAGGACAGTGAGAGAGAGAGAAAGAGACAGAATTGATTTTTATTGAGTTTTTCACATGGCTTTTTTTGCTCTGACACTTAGTTGTATACATGGATGCTGGGGTTTGAACCTGCATACTTGCGTATGCTGGGCAAGCCCTGTAACCGCCAAGCCACTGCTCTAGTCCCCTTCAAAGCATTTTTTAGTTCATTTTTTAAATATCACATAAGATAAGGGTCCAATTCATTCTTTTGCATGTGAATATTCAGTTTTTCCAATATAAATTGTTGAAAAGACTATCTTTCTCCATTGGATGGTCTTGGGACTCTTCTGAAAAATTAATTGATCATATGTATTAGTTTTTTCCTGGGCTTTCTATTCTGGTCCATTGGTCTACATGTCTGTCCTTATGGAAGTACAATACTGTTTTGATTGCTGTAGCTTTATAATTAGCTTTGAAACCAGGCAATGTAAGTTTTCCAATTTTTTTGACGAATACATTGGCCATTTGGGGTTTGTTCCTTGAGATCTCATATGAATTTTAGGATGAATTTTTTTATTTTTTCAAAAAGTAGCATTGGGATTTTGACTGTGGAATGGCATTGAATCTGCAGATCACTTAATAGTACTGTTTTCCAGTTCATGACCATGAGACATCTTTCCATTTATTTATGTCTTAATTTCTTTCAGCAGTGCCTTATAGTTTCCTTTATGGGGTGTTCATTGCCAGTTACTAAAAACACATCTGATTTTACATGTTGCTTTTGTATCCTGTGATTTGGTTATTTGTTTATTAGCTCTAACAGTGTGTGTGTACGTGTGTGTGTGTGTGTGTGTCTGTTTCCATGTCCATGTGTGTCTGTGTATGATCTTTAGGGATTTCTACGTATAAGATCATACCTTCTGTGAAATAACTTGACTTCCTTTCCAGTTTGAGTACTTTAACTTCTCTTTTTGCTCTAATTAGAATCTAGCACTATTTTGAATAGAAATGTAGAAAACAGGTACTGTATTTTTTTTAAGAAAGAGGGAGAGAATGAGAGAGAAAGAGAGAATAAGTTTTATTTATCTTTTCATTTGGCCTTTGTTTCTCCAACACTTAGTTATGTTTGTGGTACTGGGATTTGAACCTAGGTCCTTGTATGCCAGGCAAGTGCTCCAACCACTGAGCCACTGCTCCAACTCTGAGCACCCTATTCTTGTTCCTGATATTTGGAGAAAAGCTTAAAGTCTTTTACCATTAAGTATGTTAACTGTGTGTTTTTCATATAAGACTTTGTCTTTTTGAGAAAATTCCCTGCTATTCCTAATATATTAAGTATTTTTTTAAATCATGAAAAGCTACTGAATTTTATCAAGTGCTTTTTTCTGCACTTAGATGCTCCTGGGTTTGTCCTTTATTCTGTGAATGTGTGGCATGTTACATTTACTGATTTTTCTTATGTTGAACTATTCTTTCATTATGCAAATAAATCCCAATTGGTCATTGTGTCTAATTCTTTAAAGATGCTGCAGAATTAAGTTTGTTTTGTTGAGAATTCTTGCATCAAGTTCATAAGGGATAGTAGTTTTCTTTTCTTGTAGTGCCTTTGATGTTGGGTTTATGCTGGCCTCATAGAATAAGTAGGAAATGTTTCCTCATCAAGTTTTTGATCATTCAGAAGTTTGAGAAGGATTTGTATTAATTCTTTAAATGTTTGGTAGAATTTACTAGTGAAGCCACCTAGTCCAAGGAATTTCTTTGTTTGGAGGTTTTTGATTACTAATGAAATTGCCTTCATTTTATATTTTGTATGTCATCATGGGTCTGTTTTGGTAGATTATACACTCTGGGCATTGGTCCATTCAACTATGACCATTTTTTTTTAAGAGAAAGAGTTGGTGAGGGGTGGGGGATCAATTTTATTTAGTTTGTCACATGGCTTTTGTTGCTCTGAAACTTCATTGTATACGTGGTGCTGGGGTTTGAACCCACATCCTTGTGCATGGCAGGCAAGTGCCATTACTGCTGAGCCACTACTCCAGCCCCAACTGTGACCAGTTTTTAAAAAGAGAACTATTAACAAACTAGTTACTGTTCTGAATTTTATTGCATGACTTTTTTGCCTCTAAGTGAAATTCATTTTTAAATACCATATTATTATTTCTCCCTCCTTATCTCCCTCCCTGCCTGCCCTGCCTCTCTCTCTCTCTCTCTCTCTCTCTCTCCTCTCTCTTTGTCTCTCTTTTCCAGGGATTGAACTCAGGGCTGCTTAATCACTGAGCTACAATCCCAGCTGTTTCTATTTTTTATCTTGAGACAGGGTCTTGCTAAGTTGCTTAGGGCCTCACTAAGTTACTGAAGCTGGCTTTGAACTTGTGATCCTCCTGCCTCAGTCTCCTGAGTCTCTGGGATTACAGGCATGCCCCACCACACCTGGCAGCATATTATTTCTTTATGAAGCAAAGTACCAATGAAAATGAGGAATTTTGCTTGTATAGATTGTTATTGGATATGTCACGGGGTTTGGCCAAACATTTAATAAAATATTTTCAGTGTATCTTGTGACCCATTAAAAGTGAGAATCTGTATACAAGATTATCAGGCCACCTAAAAATGATCCCATCATACCAGCAATATAGTTTAGACCATAGGGCCTCTGTGGAAGTTTTGGTAAAATATTATCAACCGACTTCACCTTTGGTGAACGGACTTTGTTTTCTATGGTCTTTACCCCTTCATTCATACAGCAGAATGAACTGATGATATATTTGGCTCAAGTTTCTCTTCAGTAACTGGGTCAGAGAGAGCTAGAAAAAGCAACCTGTATCTGTGTAGGTGTGAAAGCATTGTGACTCCCCTGTGCTTTACCCTGGTCCTCAGGGCAGGTGTTTTCTGGCAGAGACACTCATTCAAGAAGTACCTATCGAGTAATTGCCATGTGCCCAGCCCCGCTGTAGCCATCGGTAGTTGCACGATGCGAAACATGGACACACACAAAACAGGCAACTTTCTGATCATTGGGAGAACCAAGGAATAGAATCAAAACCAAAAGGCAGCCTCGGTCCCCTCTCCCAAAAAAGATCATGATTCTGTCATTCACATTGAAAAGTTTAAACCGTCGAATCCTGTGCCTCCTGGCAGAGTGATTCCATCCTCAGGCGTTGCTGCTTTCCTGGGGCAGGGTGTGCCCTTATCTTGGGAGTTTGAGTTGCCACCTTGAAGGGTCAGGGACTGTGATGAAGCAGTGGATCAATTTCTGCAGGGTCTTGGCACCTTCCAGAACTGTACGTGGAAGCTGATATCCTCTCTGGAGAAGAAAATGTAGTAGGATGGGAATCTGACAATTTCATTACTACAGGAGATGGGACTCAAGTTCATAATGTAGGAAGAGTGAGGTCAGAGAAGAGGTGAGGTTTGAGTAGTTGAGCTTGAAGTGAAGAGGTCATGATGTTTTGGGTTAAAAATAGTAATTTCCAAGCTGCAGGCCTGGTCACATCTGTAAGTTGGATTTTACCATAAGAAAGTGTTTAGTTATGTTAAAACATTCCATGGTATTGCACTTTAGCCCGTTGTCCCAGATGTGGGATACTTACAAAAACTTAAATTGGGCAACAAATAAGCCACTTATGTATGGTAACTTTGAAATAAAATTTGAGTATTTCTTATGTTTGCAGAATCAAAAACATGGGACTTAATAGGTTAATCAGACACCCACAAGGAACCCAATAACATTTAATTTGAGAGTTCTAATGATTTTGAAACATTTTCTACCCAAATCTGGGGAGAAGTCAGGGTGAGTCTGGCCCATGGCGTCCTCCGGCGAGTCAGATGTGTGTCAGGAAAGATGTTCCAGCAGAGGGCCGAGTCTGAGGTCCAGAGGTGGAGCCTCTGCCTCTTGAGTTACACATCCATTGAGAGGCCACAGCTGAATCTCTCAGGGTTGTCACTTCAAAGGATTCTTCAAACTGCCACACATGCCTGAGTGTTGTTAGGCTTTGTTAGACAGTGAGGGAGGTGACATCCTGAGTGCAGAAGTCCTTAAATTTTCCAGCCCCTGCTGGGTGGTGATCCACAGTCTCCTGCAGTTTAACTGAGGTAGGTGCTTTATTCTTCTGCAGACAGGAAGCCCAGGATTGGAAACTTAACACGAAATAAATAATTAAATCTCATCTTCCACAGGTGCAGAGGGCATAAATAATCCAACTGCACGCTGCCCAGCCATTCCATATCATGGGCCATTTAGATTTAATGCCCAGGCACTCACTCGTAACCGAATATGTCAGGACGCACCTCCTGCCGGGGACACGGCAAGGCTGCTATTTCAGAGCAGTGTGCTCGCCTGTCTGCTGGAAGGCTGCCTCTGCCCTCAGGCACTGCTGGGACCCTTTGGTCTCCAGGAAAATTCATCAGCCCCCTGCCATTCTGACAACGCAGTGCTTCAATTGAGCCTTCTGTCTTTGAATGAAGGGGTGATCTCTTGAGGACAGACCCAGGCAAATGGTGCATTTAACCAGCGCCATTTGGGGAAGCAATGCACCGATGGGAGTGGACTTTGAAAACCTTATTCTCAGAGTCATGAGTTTGAATCTGAGACCATTTGAGCGTTGGGGAGTGGCTGAAAGTGGGTGTCGTTTTCTGCTTCAGCAGCACATCTTGGGAAGGGCACTGAGAAGTAGCAATCCATTTTCTGGTGACCAGAGGTGACAGCACAACCGTTGGCTTTGATTCTGTCTGCATCGTTCACACAGTTCTGCACTTGGCATGAGTCTAATGAGAGTTTGTTCAACGAGCAAATTAAAGAAAGCTGCTGCCCGGTGATCTTTCCTGCTTCCTCCTAGTGGTCGAGTCCGGTCCGGGGCCACTGATAGGGGGTCCCTGGAACAGCAGCATCCACCTCACTTGGGAGCTAGTCAGGAATGCAATTCTCAGCCTTGCTCCAGACCTGCTCCCCAAATCCCTGGGGCAGGTCCAGGAATCTGTTTTTACTGACCTGGTGATTCTGATGCTGCTGAAGTTGGGGACCACCGGAGTAGAGTTTCAGCCAGGGAGATGATTTAAGTATTGTGTACACACACACACACCTCCTCTCCTCAGCAGAAAGGTCCTGCAGTAGATTGCAGGAGAATCACAGGTGAAATGCTCACCTGCACCAGTCCCCCTCCTAGCTCTTGCCCTCCAGCTTCTCACTCAGGATGCAGTCAGCCCTCTGGAGTGGTGTGTGTGTGTGTGTGTGTGTGCCATTTTTCCTCCAGATCTCCAGACTCTATGCTTAGTCACTTCCAGGACTTCTGAGGGAATAGAGATGGGATGGGGTGGGAGGTAGCCTTCTGCTTGCTGCTGGCTGGAGGAGGCTGAGCTGTCGTGTCAGACATTTGCTGAATGCCCACTGTACCAGGCTTGGGCTACAGTGGGCACCATGCTGTCCCCAGGACAAGGAGGGTAGCGGAAGTAGTATGATGAGGGAATGAAGCCAAGGAGAAGCTCTGCTGGAAGCATTGTATACAGACGGGTTAATTCAGCTACTAGAGATTCTATCTTTTTACTTTATAAATTGAATAATAACCTACACACAGTGAAGTGTACAGTGCTTAAGTCTACAGATGTCCTCTCTCCCAAATTCACCACACAGATCAAATATGGGGAATCTGCAGCCTCCTAGAAGGCTCCCTAATATCCTTCCAATCCATTGTCCTCTGCCCCACAAGGGAAGCCTCCTCACTCTCACCTCTCTCACCGTACTTTAGTTCACTGTACTTTAATTTAATTGGGTGATGTTGTAGACTATAAACTTCTTTTTTATTTTTTTAAAGAGAGAGGGACAGTGAGAGAGAGAGAAAGAATCAATTTTATTTAGTTTTTCATGTGGCTTTCAGTGCTCTGAGACTTCATTGTGTACGTGGTGCTGGGGTTTGAACTTGCATACTTGTGCATGCCAGGCAAGCACCATAACCACCAAACCACCACTCCAGCCCCCAAGACTATAAACTTCTTGAACCAAAAGAGTGTATCCTATGGAGCCAAAGATTGCTAACAAGCTACTTGTGGCCTCAGATTGGTGTCTACACAGTATTTAAAACAAACAACCCCCTCCCCCCAAAAACGGGTTCATTGCTAGGATTTAAAAACTGGGGGATTTCACATAGCAATTGAAAGACCTGGGAGCACTGGACTCATAGCCCTAGTCAGGAAGGGACTGTCCCTCTGAAGATGGGTGTCTACTCTTCTGTTGCCCCCACGGCTCTCTCATAGCCAGCTACACCTGTGACCTCCTGACCATCGGGACACTGAGTTTGTCCATTCCTGCCTTGGAATATTGTTTTGATTCTTGGTTTGGGGCCCCCGGCATGGCTGAGGGTGCTTTATCATTTTTCTTCCTTCATCAGCATTTATTGAGCCAGGCATGTGCCAAGTGGTGGGAAACACAGGTGTTCACAGGTGGAAGGACTGGAGTATTGTCAGCTTCCATGCAGAATGTGACACAGTCCCACCTGTGAGCCACTTCACACTGCACATGGAGCCCATGCTCTGTTTCCTGGCCCCAGAGCCCACCATGTTCCTTCTAACCATAACACTGTCCTCCCTGTTGGGCCCTAACTTCCCCCTCAAGACTGCTCAAGTCCCACCTCCTCCAAGAAGCCTCTTCTGACCAGCCATCCTCCTGTGCTACTGACTTCCTCTGAGCGCTTATTGACACATTTCCCAACTACCAGACAGTTGAGTTGTTTATTCCTCAAATAACTAAAACCAAGCAACAACAAAAACCAGATCTTGCTTCTTTTTCTTTTTCTTTTCTTTTTTTTTTTTTTGGTACCAGGGATTGAACTCAGGGTGTGCTTAACTACTGAGCCACATCCCCAGTCCTTTTCATTTTGAGATAGGGTCTCGCTAAGTTGCTCAGGGTCTTGTTAAGTTGCTGAGGCTGACCTTAAACTTGCGATCTCTTGTTTCAGCCTCCTGAGATGCTGGGATTACAGACAGGCACCCCTGCACCTGGCTTAGACCTTGTTTGTTAAACAAGATATTGCACACTTCATGGGCAGAGACTTTGCCTTACACTTGTTGACTTTGCTGAGTAATGTCCTGAGCAGCTCTGAGCACACAGGTGATACAGGCGATGGATTAGGAACAAAGCAAGGCCCAGAAGAAGAGGAGGCAGGGGAGGCCAGAGTGGAGGGCAGCAGAGAGAAGTGCCAGCCTCCTCACCAGGAGGTGCCCTTGTGGCAGGAGCCTGGTGGAAGTCTGCCTGTCCTTGAGGACCTGTCATTCTTGTGAGAACATTGACACCCTGCGGTGAGGGCACGGGTGCTCCTGCTGTCCGGCCACAGGCATTCCAGACGGTGTCATGTGAGGTGGCCTTGGAGGTTCTCCCCTTACAGCCTGACGGAGCATCCCTTGGGGTGGCAGAAGAAGGTTGACCGCAGACAGCTTGGAGCTGGACCTGGAAGGTGTCATTTTGATGGCCGTTTCTTCAGACTTCTGCCATGTTCCATAAAGAATCTCGAGTACCCAGCTCTGTCCCACTTTTAGCTCCTGATGCAGTGATAACGATTGCAGCAAGCAGTTCCATTGCAAATAGTCCCACACACTGTGGCATGGCCTCCTTGAATAGCGATTGGGATGTTGACAACTTATGTTGACCTTTTCTTCTCAAACTTCTGCTTGGCCCAGCCAGCCAGGCCACTGCAATGGAGGTGGGAGAGGGAAGGGGAGCCTTTCCCTTAAGGGCACTTGGCGGAGAGCTGTCTCGTTTGCTAGGGTTCTGTGATATGTCACTTGGTGTGCAGGGTTCCAAGAACTACTTGGCCTCTTGACAGGGAACATGATAGAATGTCAGGAGGTAAGCTAATGTAAAATATGCTTTACCCCGCCAAGTCACGCACAGGCAATGCAAAAAGCCATTGGTCATTCACACATCTGCACCATGTGGTCGAGGGGCTCAACTGATGGGATTCAGCCTTTCCAGAGCTATGTGATGATGGAGATCCAGCACACAATGGCTCCTTACTCAAAACACATTGAGTTTTTAACAGCATGAGGATATCTCTAAAAAAAAACCAAGAACACATTTTTAAAAGGCACTTGTCTCCTGTCTCCATTGCCCCTTAAACTTCTCCACTCCTATTCTGTCCCTTCTCTCACCTGTCCCCACATTTCTGTGTCTTAGTGTTTATCTCTTGTGCCTTTGGCACCCATGCCAGACTTCCAAATGACAAGGTTGGCTCAGATTATAGTGCTTCATTTTTTTTTCCTTGAGAGCTTGAGATTTAGATAACAGGATAAGGAGAACTAAGAGTTCCATCCAAGTTTCAGACTTGAGCCAGTAAGAGAGTGTGACACTGGCGATGATATATGATTATTGAACAAAATCATTATTGGGGAGCCATACCAATTGAGAAATCTTTAGCTACCAAGATAAAACCCAATCAGTAGTGGCTTAAAGCAGAGGAAATTTATCATCTACTTAACAAGAAGTCTGGGGTCAAATGGCTCAGGCTTGGTGTGGTGGCTCAGCAGGGACTTAAGGCACCGGGGTCTTTCCATCCTTCCCCTTTGCCACATCCCATGATGTTTTTGTTCTCATGCGTGTGGCTTTCTTGACACAGATGGTGACAGGGGCTCTAGGAGCAGCTCTTCACATGCCAACCCCCTACCAAAGCAAGAAGTGGGGGGCAGGAAGGGGTGAGTGGGCAACACAAACTCTGTCTCCTAATAAAAATTTTTAGAACCTCCTTGCAATGAAATGCCCTTTAAGTGTAGAAATCAACACATGGCCCTGAGTCATTTTGGGCTGTGACAGTGAGTTGAGACTCCATTTTCCTGGTGATCATTCTCAATGATATCCCCAATAGTTCTATTTCAAAATTAACAGATTGTGATGAATTTAATTTTCTTCTTATTTCCTCCAGCCCAGAATTCATAGTTGGGCTTAATTTTTATCAATTGTTGGCAGAGTTTCACCAAAAATGTCTCTGAGTTCCTGCCTTAGAAATTGATCAAGTCTGGTCCTTACTCCTGGTAACCATTCTCTTCTTTCCAAATGGTACATCACACCAGCCTGGACCTCAGGAGACATCTGTTCAGATTATTTACCCATTGGAAACTGGGCGAGTCAGAGCTCTCCCAATTAGCATTAAGTTACAGGGCCCTTCTGGTTGGTATTTATCTTTTGAAAAGTTTGGGTCTAGCTCTCCTTTGCACCACTTAGGAAATCGTTTCTCCACGTTGGTAATTTGGGTTTGTATGCATGCTTGTCCCTACACACAGGCGTACAAACTCCACGCCATTCCAGTGGGAAATGGAGACTGCGATTTCATGGTAGCTGTCTTTTTGATGAATGTCCCCATGTCCACCCTTAGAGGCTGTGACATTCCTGCCTTCCCCACTTGATAATCTGAAAATCTTCTGAGCCAGATTGTCTTGCTATAGGCCTGCCCTGGAATGCCACATAGGGTCTACGTTTCAACGCCCGGGGCTTGCCTTGGTGAGCATTTGTGAGAGCCTGCGGGCTTGACGCTGATAAGTCAGCGAGCTATGAGTGCCAGCAGAGATATGGGCCTTGGTGATAGGGCAGTGGGGCTGCAGGGCCTGGGCAGCTGAGTGCGAAGCAGGAGCTGATTACATGACCTTGTCTCATGAGCCTCAGCTTTCCCTTCTTATCCATGCATTTGCTTTCGTTGCTCCTCACTTTTTCCCTCTGAAATGTGCCCCCACCTATCCCCAAAGCATCTCTCTGTTTTCCAGCCTCTGCTGGCCAAAGTGCCAGGTTGCTTTCAAGTGTTGAAAGTATTCATCCACCCACATGGCAGGAAGTGTGACTTTGGAATCTAATAATGCCTTTAAAGTCAGGAACATGTGGAGTTTATGAGGGGCTTATGATCCCAAGGATTTATCATACTTTCTCTTGGATTTTGGGAACCTTCAGGACTTAGCATCCCATGCACATGCTTATCTTTAGGGATGAAATGTAGGCATCTCAGAAGAGAGGTTTGTGGGTCCAGATTGCCTGGGCTGGGATCGGAGTCCATGACTTACTTACTACGTGCCCTCTGGAGGAGACTGAAATTCATTTATGAATAAAGCTGCTATGAACATGTTTCTTGGCTTTTCCCTAGTTTGTAAACAATGAATGATTTAAAAAGAATACTTTTAAGTTTTAAAGATACTACTCAAATTCAGTAAAATATTTCACATCTGAATTAAATTATGTGCATGCCAAGCAAGTTGGCTGCTCTGCTGTGCTGCGTTTTAAACGCAAGTAAAAGTGCCGCTATCGTTATTTGTTTCAAATATGTTTAAACCTAAGAATATATAGTACTGCAGGGATGGGAGATAGAAACTTTGTCCAAGGTAGAATTGGAAGATTCTGAACTATAAAGTTTTATTTTCTACATCAATGTTTATAACTGAATCTGAGTTTGCATGTGAACTTAAAAAGTTAGAAGTTCTCCAAATAACTTTCATATAAATATCATGGTAATTAAAGAAATAATAGAAAAATGCTAACTTGAAGCATGCACACGCACACACACACTCACACTCAGGTTTAACAGTAACTGCAATAACTGTTTAGAACCTTAACACACAAAAAGTTGTTTTTGTTTTAGAAGTGCTGATGCTTAATGATTGGAAATGCAGACAGCTTTTAGTGATTTTATTACTGTTTTAAAATTCTCTAGAGACAATACCCCAGCTGAGTGCCTGCACTGAGACTACCCACACGGGGTTTCATAAGAGTGTGCAAACATCAGAGGCTTTGGGAATTTGATTGACCTGAACTTGAAGTCTACCTGTGACAATTTATAGTGTGACCTTGAGTAAGTTAGCTTAATAGCTGTGTACAACCTTCTCCTCTCCAAAATGGTAGTTTTGCATGAATTAATGATTTGATTCACACAAAGTGCCTGGAGTCTTGGAGGGATCTTAAGAAATGTGAACTGTCTTGCCTTCTTCATCTGCAGCGAGCAGTTTCTGCAGGTCTCTGACTAGCCATGCACCTGGAAGAAGGAGCTCAGGATGGGCTGTTGCAGAGCTACCTCCCTTTTGGCCCTCTTTCTGACCTCCTCCAGGAAACACAGCAGTTCTGTCTAAGCATTCTGCCTTGAATGGCTATATTAGTACTCCAGGGAAGCGCGAACAAATTCTGGGCATCTGAGATGTGTCAGAATGCATGCTCCAGCGGGGAGGTCTCTGCTGGGCTCTCCTGGGCTGAAAGGGTGGGGACTTTCAGGATGGCATTGAGCTGTCTATCAGAAGGGCAAACTCCAGAAACAGTGCTTCTCCTTGGATGGAGGCGCTGGGATTCTGCAGCTGTTTCTCATTGAAGAGGTCTGGTTGTGCTCGGGGTTGTTTATAAACCACTTTCCCCTCTTTCACTGCCCTAACTCTGCCTTCTCCTACTGATAATTGCCAAGGAATGTGGTCCAGGCCTTTCCGTGGCTTTCCAGGAGCCTTTTATAGCAGTTAGAAGGAATTTTCGGTATTCTTCTCATGTATAACAGATCGCGCTCTTCTTATGCACTGGACAGCTCATGCTGAATAGGAAATATGTTTAAATGACCCAGCGAGGCTTTGGGTTGACTACTTTACATGGCACTTTTGTGTTGTAAAAATGAACCTGTTGCACTTTAAAGGGGCTAAAGAGAATTCTTAATTTTATGCAGTTTAATATGCCAAGTGAGATTTCCTTTTCTATTTTTTTAATAAATTTTATTCATTTTTTCAGCTGGGCTTTGTTGTTCCAACACCTGGTTGTGTATGTGGTGCTGGGGTTCAAACTCCGATCCTTGCACATACCAGGCAAGTGCTTTAACCACTGAGCCACCAATCCAGCCCTCCTTTTCTATTTTTAATGGAGGTCTATTGAGTGATGACTTCTTGGGAACAATGAGAAGGAGGCACCTTTTTCTTAAAGTTAAAAATATTGAAAGCATATTATAGATCTGTCCTACAAAAATTTCTTATATCATAAATAATCTCAGAGGTAGATTGTTGATACAAAATGGAGCTTAAAATTTTGCTCTTGCTAACCTGATACGTATTGCATTTTTACAATCTTAGCTGCATGCCAATTCATGTCAATGGGAAAACATCAATACATACAAAATTTAATTAAGGTCAGGCTACGTCACACTGATTTTAAGTGTTTATCGTGGCCTTATTCCCACCCTGCCAGAGAAAGTTCAATATTTTTAGAAAACAGAATGAGGAGTTTTAAAGGCAGACATGCTAGATTTGAAGGCTTAAAAATATAAAGTAAACATTTGGTAGTTATATATTTAATGTATGTACATCAGCAAGGCTGGCTTTACTGGCAGGGTCCCCCGGGCTCCATGGCACATGGCTGTAATCCCCGGAGAATGAAACAGGAGGATTGCAAATTTGAAGCCAGCCTAGGTCCTAACTTAGCAAGACCCTGTCTCAAAATAAAAAATAAGAAGGACTGGAGATATAGCTCAGTGGCAGAGCAAATCTGGATTCAGTCTCCAGTATTGCAAAAAAAAAAAAAAAAAAGTTGGGGGGAGACTTTGTTGAGTTAATGCTCTATTATTACTGTTTTGAAATTCTTAACATTTTGAAGCCCACATTTTGTTTTGCACTGGGCCCTGAAAATGATGAGGCTGGTTCTGTGCTTGACTGGCTGGTCATTTAGCTCCAACTAGTCTTGCTTGCACTTTGGAATTTCCAGCCCAATTCATTAAGTGTCTAAACATTATAAACTTTTCAAATACATTATTCATGAATTTTTGAGGACCAGTCAAAAGAACTTTTACTTAGACACATTTCAATATTTGCAAAGTTCCAAGTATCAGGTAAATAGTGTTTTTGAACGTTTTGAATTTTGTTGCATGCCGTATAAAACTAAAATCTAATTTCTTATCAGTTTCTATTAAAATATCTAGGTTCTATATATTTTTATTAGATAAAAGCAGTTGACATGAGCATCTTGTTTCTCAAATTATTAATAATGGCTATGGCTGGAGTCTGGGATTTCAAAGCCTTTTCACTTTCTAAATTTTATAGCTCTAAATTTGAGTTTTTATAACAAGCAAGAGTTATTATTGTATTTGGAACGGGGAGAAACAATAAAAAATTTTAAAAACAATCCTATGCATTTGATTTTTTCTTCTTTTCTTTTCAGGGCTGAGGACTGAACTCAGGGCCTTGGGCATGCTAGGCAAGTGCTCTGCCACTGAGCTAAATCCCCAACCCCTATGCATTTGATTTTGATTCTGGAAAACAGTTTTGGGGAGTTGGGGCCTGGTGATCCTATTCCTAAAGCCAATCACAGAAAAAAAGTGGATTTGGAGAAATGGCTTTGAGAGGGAGAGACTATGTCCAAGGGTGGGTATTCATGGTAGAAGCGTTTAGTGGGTGCTTGTAATCTTGGGATAATCTGGGCCTGGTATCTAGTTTTACAGGAGGCATTGGTGGAGTTTTATTTCATTTTAAGTCCTTGGCTATCAATAGCTACTCCTTTGTTTTCTTCTTCTTCTTTTTTTTTTTATGCTTCTTTCATGCCTCAACTATTGGCCCAAGCTGCATCTCTCCTTTGAACCAGGGCTGAGCCAGCCTTTTGAGGTGGGGTCAGGTTCAATGTGAGATAAACAGCTTGGGATTCTAAACCCTTGTTGACATGTCCTCTTCACTGGACAATGTGGCACTGAGGATGCCCTCCTGCTTGTGAAATGGCCAGGAGTTAAATGCTGGGATCAGGAGTCAAAGATCCAAAGGATGATCCTGGTATTTTGTTGCTGGACATCTGCCTTTGAGAGGGCAACCCTGCTGGGCTGCTGAGAGCCCTGGAGCAGACACCCTGCGAGAGTCTGCAGGGCAGACAGTGGGGAAAGGGAACATCTCTCCTGTTTTTCTATCTGTGGGCAGAAAAGCTTTGGCCAAAGTCCACGGAAAATTGTGAACATAATTTTAAAGGTGAATTATAATTTCAACAATTAAAAGGCTAAAAGGAGAAGCAAGTCGAAACCAATTTGAGTTTAAGAGAATTTAATTTTTTATGGGGCTAGAGTGATGGCTCAGTGGTTACAGCACTTGCCTGGCATGAGTGAGTACGCAAGTTCGAACCCCAGCACTACGTACACAACAGAGTCTCAGAGCAATGAAAGACGCATGAAAAACTAAATAAAAATTGTTTCTCTTTTTCTCTCTCTTACTGTCCCTCTCTCTTTATTAAAAAAGAGAGAGAGAGAGAATTTAATTTTTTAACCGGAGTTTCTTAGTTCCCCCCTGGAGGGGGCGTTCTACAAGGGATCAGAATAGGATCAAGGTCCCCTCTATGTCCGCATTCCACACCTCCCATTACCTGCTCTGATCAATCACATCAGCATTATATTTGAGGCTCCCATCCGGTATTTTGCATCAAGAATTCATTGGCTACAAGTACAAGTGTGAAAACTGTGGTATTTGACCAAATTCTTCCCATGCTGTTTGGCCCCTGGCATCTAGGGCCTCTAGTTTTCACTGTGCATTGATGAGTGAAAGCAGATACCAAGAGTTGATTAGGACCACATTGAACGTTTTCCCTTGCATGTGAGGTAGTTTTTAGCATAATAGTAGCAATTATGCCGAGAAGGTTGTTTCCTAGTTATCTGGAAGTGTAGCCAAGAGTCCAAGTTATAACAGGAATAAAGTACTTCTCCAGCATGGGCTGTGTGCTCACACTTGTTGGTAGCCCGTGTGTGTCTGCTCATATGCTCAAAGCAACCCCATGGGGCAGGTACGCTTGTCCCCCTTTTAGGGCATCTCTGACTCTGGAGAGCAGCTGGCTGTCGGGGCCCCCACCCTGGACTTCTTAAGAGCCTGCCTTCCCACCCTTCAGTCCTCTCTGCTCAATTAAATCCCATTTTAGCACCCTCCCTGCTAGGGAAGGACTGAGGAGGAGAGAGGATCTTGCATTATAGGGAGCGATACCTCATCTCAACTTGACTATGTAATCCTGTGTCAGAAATTTTATTCTGCCCATAATTCCCCAGCACAGCCCTGAGCAGCCTATCCGTGTAGACTGTCTTAAAATCGCCAGTCTTCTTAGATCATCCTCGCTGTGGCCTTCATACTTTAAAGTATCTTTTTTTCCTTTGGCTTTGCATGCCTCAGTTTCCCCTAGGCTCTCTCTTACAATATTTCTTTTGTTCTGCTGTTTCATTCTTCATCTTCATTTTTCCTTGTTCTTTAGGGCTTTCAGCGTAAGAATCATAGAAAATAAGTTGGTGACTCAAAGGCTGGACTAACAACAGATGCAGAGAATTGGAGATGTGTGTGTGTGTGTGTGTGTGTGTATACATACACACATAGACAGGCAGACTGACTCGTGGGAAGAGCCTGGCCGAGAAGTCTGATCATGGGTTTGCTGTGTGGTCTTACCAAATAACATGCACTAGTGCCATCTAGTATTAAAACCACTGCTAGAAGAAAGGGACCAGGGGTTGGGAGGTGAGAGAGGGGAAAGCGTTGGGGACGGATGTCAGCCAAATTATATTGTTATATTGTGTGTGCTATGAATATGTAACCATAAATCCCCTCATTATGTGCAACTATAATGCCCCATTTTAGTCAGCTTTTTGCTGCTGTAACTAAAAGCTCTGATGAGAGCAATTCCAGGAGGAAAAGTTTATATGGGGGCTCGCTGCTTCAGAGGGCTTGGTCTGTAGGCGGCCAGGTCCATTTCTTGGGCTCCAGGTGAGGCTGAACATCATGGTGGAAGAGTGCAGGAGAGGGAGGCGATTCTACACCTGGCTCCAGGAAGCAGGGAGAGACTCCACACCCCCAGTGACCCACCCTCTCCAGCCACACCCCACCTGCTTTCAGTGGCCAGTCAATCCCTATCAGGGCATTAACTCACCGATTGGGTTAATGCTCTGTAACTCCCCATCATTTTACTTTTGAGCCTTCCTGCAATGTCTCACACAAGCTTTTGGGTGACACCTTGCATCCAAACCATAACATGCACCAATAAAAAATGTGGGAAAAACCCCCCACTGCTGGTTAATAGTTAACCTTTGTGGTTAACTATTCCTCCCTGTTAAGTGAGGGACGTGGCAGATGATGTCCTGAGTGCTCTCCACTCTCATTTTAGATGCAGTAAGACTAATTCAGTTATAACCCCACCTGGGCTAAATAGTTAGGGAGCAAGGAATCGGTCTTAAATCTCCTGGGTCCTGGGCTCCTTTGTGATATATTGCTCACTAATGGGACAGAGTAGTTATTTAATAATTTGGTTTTGCAGTCTCAGCATTTATGGCATTGATAAGGAAATTCTTATTAATTAAATTATATATTACTTGCAAATTAAGTATTCTGAACAAGCTTTGTAGAGGTGGTTTTTTTTTGTTGTTGTTGTTGTTTGGTTTTTTTTTTTGTGCCAGGGATCAAACCCAGTGGTTTTTAACTACTGATCCACATCCCCAGCCCTTTTTATTTTTATTTTTTTTTTGAGACAGTGTCTTGCCAAGTTGTTTAGGGTCCCCCTCAATTGCTGAGGCTGGCTATGAACTTGTGATCTTAATGCCTCAGTCTTCCAAGCCCTCGGCGTGTGCCACTGAACCTGGCTTCATAGAGTATTTTGAAAGAGCTTTCACATTAATTAATTTAATGTCAGTTTTATAACCATTTCCTAAAGTGGACAGAGCAGATCTAACCCAGTTTACAAGTGAAGAACCTGAAGCTTCCGGAGCTTGATATTTTTCAAATTTCCTGGCTAGTAAGGGACAAGCCTGGAACTGGAACCAGGGCCCCTATTCCCCATTTTTTTTTTAAGAGAGAGGGATAGTGAGAGAGAGAGAGAGAGAGAGAGGGAGAAAGAATCAATTTTATTTAGTTTTTCATGTGGCTTTCATTGCTCTGACACTTCGTTGTATATTGTAGTGCTGGGATTCGAACCCCTGTCCTCGCTGCGCATGCCTGGCAAGAGCTGTAACCACTGAGCCACCACTCCAGCCCCTCTCCATGTCTTTTCCATGCCACTAAGGTCTGTTTTGTAAGGCTGCTGGGAAGTCAGGGATACTTGCTTGTGAATACTGGTGTTGCTTGGATGCGTGTCATTCCGGATCATCCCCCAGGAAATTGTTGGGATGAAATTTAACCATCTACCAAAGGGGCTGGGTTAAGCAGGTCTGTGCTGTGGTGAGAGTCATGGAGGCACTTTTGATCCTGCAGACTGGATGAAGGAAGAGGAATTTGGGGCCTCTGCCAAACCCGCTGAGAAGACACTTGAGCTATGGCAAATTTGGGATTAAGGAATGATGGGAGAACTTCTTAAGGGAGAAGAGTGTTCCTGACTCAAGAGGCTCATGATCCTGGGCAGGATCATGATCCCATGCTGGGCAGCTAGAAATGTAACCATATCTGCAGTCCTTGGAGAGCAATGAAAAGGTTTTGTTAAGAAGTATTTCTTTGGGGCTGGAGTGGTGGCTCAGTGGTTTTGGCACTTACTTACATGACATACATAAGGACCCGGGTTCAAACCCCAGCACCATGTACACAACAAAGTGTCTGAGCAACAAAAGTCATATGAAAAGCTAATAAAATTGATTCTCTCTTTCTCTCTCTCTCTTTCACTGTCCCTCTCTTTTTAATAAAAAAAAAAAAGAAGTATTTCTTTGGCAAACTATGGTATACGTATACCATGGAATTCTACTCAGTTATTAAAAAGAACGAACTCATGGCCTTTGCTGGCAAGTGGATGGAGAAGGAGAAATCATGCTCGGTGAAATTAGCCAAACCCAGAAATTCAAGGGCCGAATGTTTTCTTTCATATGTGGAAGCTAGAGTATAGCATAGGAAAGAGAGAACAAAAAGTTTAGACGATAGACTCATCGAACTGGGAGCAACCTTGCAGTCTAGGGACGGGGGAAGAATGGAGAGAGGGTGGGGAGGGTAAAGTGGGGGACATATAATGTGTGCATGTATGAAAGTGTAACAACAAGTCCCTTAAATATGTAAAATTATAATGAAAAATAAAATCTTGTTTAAAAAAAAAAAGAAGAAATCATTCTTTGGCAGATGTTTCCAGCACTGTTACTGCAGGAAAGATGGCTGATATAGCACTGTCGCATCTGATGCTGAGCCTTGCAGGGGTGGCAGTCATGCTGGAACTAGCCATATGGCTACCCAGGCCTCCAGGAGCTGCCTGAGGGCCAAGGCACTAAAGACCCCCAGGGCTGCCAATCTGAGGCACCCTGGAAGATCACATTACTCTAGAGCAAGAACTTCTGCCACCAGGGCTTGTTGAGAGACCTGCCAGTGAGCAGCTGCTGGCAGCTGGCTGGAGGAGCTGTTACCCCCAGAAAGCAGGAGAAGCCATGGGGAGCTGTGGGTGGCCTAGGCCAATGAGAGCCACCAGTGGGAACAGAAGATAAGAGTGCCAGGCTAGGGAAGTCCTTCCTGGTGGTCCCCAGCCCCACAGAATTGTTGAGGAGGAAGAATGTGGTCCATCTTGCAGCATCTTTCTCAGTAAAAAGTCAAAAGAATCCCTTTCCACCAGTTGGCTGGGTTGAAGACCCAGCAGCTTAGGTTGGGGGCTCTAGCTGGCTTGCATTGTCACTTGGTCCACCAGTTTCTGGTGGAGGACTGGCTTAGGGGAAAATGGATTATCTTTGTTGTAGAGGCCTTCCCTAACAAGTTGGAAGAAAATATCAGTAATACAGTAAGTTCTAAAAAATACTTACTTTGTAATGTTTTTTTCTGTGTCATCAGTATTACCAGTTCACTTCCAAATGGTAGTGAAAGTTTCCATCTCCTGCCATCACACTATCTATAGCAACATTTTCCATGGTGCTGGGAATCAAACCCAGGTCCTCATGAATGCTAGGGAATTGCTGTCCCACTGAGCAACTTGCGTAGCCCATGGCGTAGCTTCTGTGTCATTCATACACTCCGTCCCCAGACCTTGGTGGATACTCTTGGTGGGTCAGGCTAATGTCAGTCTTCCTTCGTTGTATTTTACTTACTTGTATGCACGTCTCAGCCCTCTGCTAGACTAAAAGCTATTTTAAATATAGTCATGATAGGTTAGGTGTATACTGCTGCCACATAATTCCAGAGGTTTAACACAACAAAAATGACTCCTCACTTGCTTACACTCCTCCGTGGGTTGGTATGGTGAATGTTGGAGAGGCTGCTCCATACAGTGCCTTGGGGACCCAGGGTGAATGAGGCTGCACCATTTCATAGCTGCACTAACTGGAACATGTCACCTTCTTGATCCCTAACACAGGGAGGGAGTGCTGATGGGTCTCACACCAGTGACTGAATGCTTCTGCTGAGGAGGTGATGCCCCTTTTACTCACAGCCTTGTTGGCCAGAATTCATCACAAGGGCATATTTGTCACAGGAAAGCTGGGAGCTGAAAGTTTAGACCTCTGTTCTTGCATTTTGATGAGAGAGAGAGAGAGAGATAGGGCCGTTTCTGGGCAGAGAATGACAAAGGAGTCAATGCTGTCTCCAAATTTGTTACATTTTATGGTTGACTTGAAAATTGGGATCCTCTTTCAGCAGCTTCACCAGTGAGGTGTTCAACTCCTCCTTCACATCATTGGGTGGTGGAGTCTTTGCCCTTAGTTGGTCCCTTCTAGAACTGTCATGGTGGCCTCCCGTTGAGGGGCCTTCATCTACTCGTCAGTTCTATGTTAATGTTGGCATTGGGGTCAATAGCTGGTCAGAGGTAACCCTAGTGCACCTGCACTACTAAAGGAATCTTCCTTCCTAGACAAATGGAGACACAGCCATAATTCCTAGCTTTACACCAACCTCAGTGGACCTCATCAAGAGTTAGTCCCATTAATCCTTTTATCTTGATGTATTTGCCAGTTAGTTCCTTTGCTTCTGGTATTTTCTACAGTTTAACTACCTTGACTTTCTCACCTACTTTGAGAGCAATTTAAAGAAGACCCTAAAGTAATTGAAAGACCTTGCCATGCATTTCGCTGCTCATTGCTTGCTGCTACCTAACACAATTACCTGCAAAGTAGGTGGGTAAGCCTGCACCCGGCAGGAAACAGCCGGACAAGAGTGAACACCGGAAGTCACAACCCAAGCTCGTTAGGATCTTGGTTCTCTCACTGGCTTGAAGCAAAGTTCTCCCAGGATATCTCCTGTTCTTTATTTGCAAAGGGGAGGAACATGAATAATAAAAAGTGAAATACACTTGGCTCTTGGGATCTGTGGATTCTATAACCTCACATTCACCAAATGTGACTCCAGATATCTGAAAAAAACATTGTGTCTGATGGAACATATGTAGACTCTTTCTGTCTTGTCATTATTCCTTAAATAATATGTAAAACAGCCATTTACGTAGCATTTACACTGTAGTGGCATTATAAGTAATCTAGAGATGATTTTAAAGTGTACAGGAGGCAGATACTGCCACATATTATACAAGCAGATTGAGTGTCCATGGATTTTGGTATCCTGGGGGATCCTGGAGCCAATTCCACATGGGTACTGTGGGGTGACTGTACATATCACCAGTTGTCCAGCATAGAAAAGACTAGTATACAGGTCTCTGTTTTTTTTTTTTCTCTTTCCTAGTAATGGTAGGTGAGTGGTTAGGAGCAGAAATGGTCCTCTGAACAGGTGACCTTCTAGAACTCCTCAACCCAGGGTAAGGTTTATATTCTATAGTGGAATAAGTGCTACAACCGTGGAACCATTTCCACCCACAAGCACCACAGAGCCTGGCTTCTCTTGCAGCCATCATAATTTTAAAAATCCGCTGTCAACTTGCGTCCATTCATCCGTCATTGAAAGAGTAGGCTTAGGGTGACCTGAGGGATTTGATATAACAAGGTAAAGATTATGTCTCGAGTGGGGATGAGAGCACAGGAAAGATTGTCAGAACTCAGAAGGCAGGAGTATTTTAATTAGCATATATTTGTTGTATATATGGCTGGAGTATAGAATAAAAATATGGAAGATTTCAGTTTATAACTGTGCCTATTATTCTTCTGGTGTTTGTAAGTTATCAGTTGACTGAGCTTTTTCGTTATTTGTTTGGATTCTCATAAAGAGAAGTTGGTTGGCTGTTTCGATATCATCTTTGTCTTATCTGTGTGTCCTGCAGTTGACGCTGGCACCAGTGTGAGCTCCTTTCACAGCCCCCTTTGCAGAGCAGGATGAGGGTTTAACAAATGATGAAGTTGGGGAAGGTGGTGTACAGGGAGTCTTCATATTTAATTCACTATACCCTTATACTTTCCTATTCTTTAGAAGTACTGTTGGGGCCTATCTCATCTTTTCCCTTCATAGCTCATAAATATTCTACTGCTCCCCTCTCCTCTCCACACCCTTCCTTTCTTCCCTCCAGCAAAATTGCATTTGTGCAAATTTTATTTTGTTTTAAGAATGATAATCTACAGGGAATTTAATGAATATGATGGGTTTACTGTGTTCTTAGTTGGATGACAAGCTCTGAGTGACCCTTTCAGATATGCAGGACTTACTGTAGAGATGGCACCTGTGTCCCCAGCTGCCTAGAGTGGCACTGAACCAGGACAGAACATGAGGTCTCTCTCACAGTTCATTTTAATCCCATCTCCGCCACCACCTAGGTGTGCGACCCTGGGTGGTGACTTCGGATTGTGTTCAGTTCTGTCTGTAGTGGATTATACGCTGTCTCTTTCTCTGTCCACCTCCCACACATTCATCCCTCTTCCTCTGGTTTGGGTTCCTAAAGGGAAATGCCTTACAGGTCCCCGTGATCCTAGAGGGGCTGTCAATCATAGAGTCACCAAGAGCATCTTTTGCCTTCACAGGAGTGGGCAGGTGACCCAAAGTATCCTGGCTGGCTCTACTCACTGAGTGAGGGAGGATCATTGCTCCCAAACAAGCCCCATCAGCATTTCCCCTGGGACTGAGGAGTGGTGGTGGGGGGGAAACAGTTCCTTTTGCATCAAGGCTGCATCAGAGGATACACATCTGGGGCTTCAGGCAGCCTTTTCATTTGCCATGGGACAAGTTCTTAGAGAACGAAAACAACAACAACAGAAACAAACAAACCCCAACCCAGCAACAACAAAACAAAAATAAACAGACTCAGAGACAAACAGGTGGAGCAGGGGACAAAAGACTTGGCCACATTGCCTCAGTCCCTGCATGGCTCCTGACTCTCCAAGAATAGAGGTCAGCATTGTTTCAATGACTTTTGATTGGGTTTTTGTCCCCTGCAATTAAGAGTTTGAATGTGTGCATCATTAGTTTTTTTTTTAAAGTCCTTTAAATTTTATAAGCAAAATGTGAGCTCACAATTCTAAACACTGAAACACCTTTGAGTTTCCTTTTATTTTGAGTTTCCTTAGAAACTCCATTCTTCCCCATCCCTGCCCTATTTGAATCCTCCCTTCAAAGTGTAACTACTGGGTACAATTTGGGTTATATAATTCCAGCCCTTTTCTTTGCATTTACATCCATATATATGTATATATACATGTATAATTTATTTTTTTTAATTTATAGGAAAGTATATTATATGTATTGTTCTGTTCTTTCTGTTTTTTATTTGTTTTTGTTTTTTTAGGTTTGTTC